>JAESVK010043227.1:0-11440 GCA_017140935.1 Hamamelis virginiana
CAAACCATACGTGTGCAGTTGCCACTTGGAGATTTCCTAAGCGAACATCTTTTTTGGCACGCCCGGTGGGACAACTTAAGGCAAAATATATTTAATCTTCTTACTATGATGACAAGAAGGTCTAAACAAACGGAATCTTCAAATCAAGGTGAAACCAGGCCAGAAGATGGCCTTGAAGCCATTCTTGAAGATCAAAGTTTATTGCGAAATGAAGAAAACTCGAGGGTTGAAACCAATGTAGAAAGAGTTAATCTACAGAATTCTGATCCAGAAACTCTGTCGCAGTTAGCAGTACAAGTTTCTGAGATATTTCGGCCAATAGTGGCTGAAATTACTCAACAATTACAACAAACCATTATAAATACTATGAATAAACAATGTACTTCTATAAATGAAGAGATTTATAATGGTTCACAAAAGAAACAACCCGTTGTCTCGAACCTACCAGGAAATTCATTGTTGGGTATTCCCCCTCAAGTGAATTTAGAACCCGGGGGGTCGGTAGGTACAAGACCAATTTATGGCCAAAATGAATATATAAGGCCAAATTATGGTCAAAATGAATATATAAGGCCAAATTATGGTCAAAAAGAAAATATAAGGCCAACAAATGGTTTTAGTGATATAAGTAAATCAAAGGCAGTGATGAATGCTCAACAAAATGAGTTTATATTTCCTACGTTTGTAGATGTTAATAAACCAAGTAGTAGTTCATCTGAAATGAACAAAATGAATAGTAAATTTCATTATGATGAATTTACTAATCAGCCCATAAAGTTTAGTTATAATGATGCTCATAAAAATGTTTCACATCATGAAAATTCAAATCAATTTACAAATCCTTTGTATGATAGTACCATTGAACCCGGGGGGTTGATAGGGAAGAGATCTAATGATTATGAAGGAAACAAAGTGAAACAAAGTCAGAACGAAAACTTTAGGGTGATTCAGAATCAAAATGTTGATACAAATATACCTGGAAATCAACCCATTATGGCAACTAGAAATCAACTTCTTGAATTAATTCAAGAAACATATGGACCTTTGAATAGAAATATTCAGGTCCCATTGTATCGAAAGCCATATCCTGATTGGATTGATAGAACATATGAATTCCCACGAGGGTATAAAATCCCTGAATTAGCTCTATTCTCTGGGGAAGGAGAGCAATCAACTATAGAGCATATTGGGAGGTTCACTGGGCAATGTGGTGAAGTTGGAAATAATGATTTCTTGAAACTTCGTTTGTTTTCAAATTCATTAACAGGGAATGCATTTACTTGGTATGTAAATCTCCCACCAGGATCTATTCAAAATTGGGTACAATTAGAAGAAATGTTTCATACTCAGTTCTTTAGAACTGATCCTGAAGTTTCTATGGCTGATTTAGCCAGACTTAGACAAAAACCTGATGAAAAAGCCTCACAATTTATTCATAGGTTTAAAAAGGCAAAGAATAGATGCAGAATTAGTTTGCCTGAAAATGAATTTGTGAAGTTAGCTCAGAATGGTTTAGAGTTTGAGTTAAGGAAAAAATTCGATGGAATAGAATTCAGGGATCTTATGGAATTAACCACCAAAGTGTCAAGGTATGAAACTTTGTTAAAAGAAGAATATCAAAGACAAAATTCATCTTTTAAGAGTTATTACTACGACCCAAATTATGAAGTAGATGCCGCTGAAATAATCGGCAAATCACCATTCACTTGTGATGCATTAATAAAAATAGATAGTAAAACAAGTTATCAAGCAAAGAAGAATGCTTCGAATGAAGGTTCGAGGCAATATTCTTTTGATATATCAAAAGTAGATTCTATTTTTGATCATATGTTGAATGGTCAATTCATAAAGTTGCCCAAAGGACATAAAATTCCAAGTTTTGAAGAGGTAGGAAATAAAGAATATTGCAAATGGCATAATTCTTGGAGACATTCAACAAGTAATTGTATTGTATTTAGAAATGTAATACAAGAACAAATTCAAAAAGGGAATTTAAAGTTCCCTGACAAAGGTGATGAATCTATGGGTATTGATAATAACCCATTCCCTTCAATTCAAGAAGTTGAAGTCGAATTCCATGATGTTCATTTCCCAATTAAAAGACATACAGATCAAAGAGGAAAAAGTCATCAAAATGTCCATAATTGGAAAACATTATTGTTTGGAATTGACAAAATTACTTTTATTCGATTCATGTTACAGGAAAGTCGAATTGAAGAAGATATTGAGTCTATTCATTCAGAAGAAAATGAAAGTGAATTTACTCTGGAAGATTCACAGACTGGAATGAAAGAATTACTTGTTGAGATGCACAATGCTGAATTTCCTACTTGGAAGAATAAGAAGAGAATGATTCATAATCCAGAATCTAAGAATTTGATAATCAGATCCAAAGCAGAAACAGAAACGGAATTACCAATGTTTGAAGATCCTTTAAGGTCAACTGCTTCGAAGCCAGATCAAGAGATCCTCAAACAATTATGTTCTAAATGTGGTGAAGAGTATGTTAAAGCAGCTGAAAAAGATAATTCATATACTGGGAAGGTAGATCATTTTGTGAAGCCATGGGAGAAAGGTAAAGGAAAAGTAAGTTATCCTAAACCTCCATATGTTAATCATCCACATCATAAATTCTCTTATGGACCTTTTTATCCACCTAAGAATTATCAAAAGAATTTTCAGTACTTTAGGCCTGGTTATGTTAACAAACCAAATTTTAATCAACAAAATTTTGGTTCGAAAAACAATAATCAGTTTCATAAACCAAAAGTGCCAAATCCTAACCAGCCTAATTTTAAAGGATGTACTTTAGACCATAGAAAGAATGCAGATGTTTTTACAGGAGAAAGGCTAACTTCGAGTCAACAAGGAAAGTCAAAGCTAGTTATTCCACCAAAGGTGCCTATCGACAATTGGTATGTTCTAAGACATCCAAAAAATCAGGAGTTGGAATACAAACCATTTATGTCCAAGACTCAGAAAAGAAGATTGCAACGAAGGTATGCCAAAATGCAAGAGAATATTAATATAAATATTCAGAAAAATGTAGATTCTTCAAAGCCTAATCCAAGGTTCGAAAGGAAGACTATGAAAGATGAAAATGAGAAGCATATGACATTGGTCGATGAGAACAAATTATCCTCGATCATTGAGCAGTGCAGAGAAGCAATGGAAATTGATGAAGAAAATCCAAACAATGTTCAAACAGATGCTTCAAAGGAAGTTAATTTTCCTGAAGATCAAGAATTTGATCTGATGATAGAGGAAGCAAATGTTAATATGGCCTTTACTTTACCAACATCTTTCGAAGCAAAACCAGGGCAAAGCAATTGTATTGATGGAGATGTTGAAGACACTCAAGGTTTCTGTCCTGAGATCGTGGAATCTGAAGTTGAGCTTCAAGCTAATGGTAAAGTTTACAAATTTGTAAAACCAACTTCTCAGATGACTAAACATCTAAAACCCCTATATGTAAAGGCATATATTAATGGTTGTCCACTAAACAGAATTTTAGTAGATAATGGAGCAGCCGTTAATATAATGCCTATTACTACTTTGAAAAAACTCAACTTAGAAGAAAATAAGTTGCTCCCAACAGAAGTTGTAATTTCTGGATTTGCGGGAAGTAAAAAGAAAGCAAAGGGGATATTGCCTGTTGAATTAACTGTTGGTTCGAAGGCTACAATGACTGCATTTTTTGTTGTTGAAGGAAATTCAAATTATAATGCATTATTAGGTAGAGATTGGATACATGCTAATAAATGTATTCCATCTTCAATGCATCAGCAACTGATTCTTTTAAATGAAAATGCAGAATTTGAGATGGTGGAAGCTGATCGAAAACCATTCAATGTAGCTTCAAATGTAATGGAAGCCAGGCTTTATGAAGAGCCCATTGGTCCGGTTGATCTAAGTAAAATTCCTCCAGTTAACGAAGACAAAATTTGGGAAGATGCACTTTGTCAATTCGTAGGACCAGCAAGTGGTCCAGATAATATGAATGATGAATCGAATGTCTAATTTCTCTAAGAAATTAGAAACTGAGGCTGTTCACGCGGCCTTAGAAAAGGTGGCTGTACAAGCCATTCATTCGAAGCTTTTGGATGAAGAATTTATTCATGCAGGATGGAATGAAGGTATTCTGGAAGATGAACATGAGCAGTCAAAGGTTGTATTTGATAATGATGTTTCTCTAGTTTCTGAACAATCTTTAAATTTAAAGTTGCAAAATGTTGATACTTTAGTAGAAGTTAACTTAGGAAGTGTTTCTAGTTCAAAGACTGTTTTTATTAGTAATTTCTTAGATGATTCAGCTAAAGAGAAGCTTATATCTGTGTTGAGAGAATACAAAGATTGCTTTGCATGGGACTACCATGAAATGCCTGGTTTAGACAGATCTTTGGTTGAGCACAAGTTGCCAATAAAAGAAGGCTTCAAACCATTCAAGCAGGAATCTCGAAGACTTGCTCCGAAGGTCATTCCAAAGATTAAAGAAGAAATTGAAAGATTGTTGAAAGCAGGTTTTATCCGAACAGCCAGGTATGTTGAATGGGTTTCTAATATAGTTCCTGTGATTAAAAAGAATGGTAAATTAAGAGTTTGTATTGATTTTAGAAATCTTAATTTAGCCACTCCAAAAGATGAATATCCGATGCCTATTGTGGATTTGTTGATAGATGAAGTAGCTGGACATCAAATAATGTCATTTATGGATGGACATTCAGGATATAATCAAATATATATTGCTGAAGAAGATGTCCATAAAACTGCATTCCGATGTCCTGGCAGTATTGGTACTTTTGAATGGATCGTAATGCCTTTTGGTTTGAAGAATGCAGGAGCTACTTATCAAAGAGCTATGAATGCTATTTTTCATGATATGATAGGTGATTTTCTAGAATGCTATATTGATGATATAGCCATTAAATCAAACAATATAGAAAATCATCTAGAATATTTGGAAAAGGTATTTAAAAGAATGAGACTTTATAAGTTGAAGATGAATCCACAAAAATGTGCCTTTGGTGTTAGTGCTGGAAATTTCCTAGGCTATTTAGTGCACAAAAAAAGGCATTGAAGTAGACTCAAATAAAGCAAGAGCGATTATTAATGCAAAGCCTCCCTCTAATAAAAAAGAGTTGCAAAGGTTTTTAGGACAATTAAATTTCCTTCGAAGGTTCATTTCAAATGCTGCAGGAAAAACCAGAGTGTTCTCTTCACTATTGAAGCTGCGAAATGAAGATGAATACAATTGGAATGAAGAACATCAGAAGGCATTCGAAGCAATCAAGACTTATCTGATTAATCCACCTATTTTGATGCCACCAAGGTTGGATAAACCTTTGAAGTTATATATTTCAGCAGCCGAAGAATCTATTGGCTGTCTTTTGGCTCAAGATAATAATGAATTCAGAGAACAAGCCATTTATTACTTGAGTAGGGCATTGAATTGTATTGAATGTAGATATTCTTCAATTGAAAAGTTATGCCTTACATTGTATTTTGCTGCAATGAAACTCAGATATTATTTGCTTCCAAGGAATGTAATTGTCTTATCAAAGTTCAATTTGATAAAATATATTTTATCTAGACCTTTGCTTAATAACAGAATCGGAAAATGGATTCTAGCATTAACAGAATTCACTTTTGTTTATATGCCCCAAAAGGCTGTGAAAGGTCAAGCCTTAGCAGACTTCTTGGCTGATCATCCATGCCTTGATATAAAACAAGAAGAGTTTGATTCTTTTAGTATTGGTTTTGCTCCATGGAGAATGTGGTTTGATGGTTCGAAGACAAACCAATATTCTGGAATTGGAGTGGTCATTGAATCTCCAAAAGGAATCAAGACTAAGTTTAGTCTTAGACTTGAATACAATGGAACCAATAATCAAGCTGAGTATGAAGCTTTAGTGTTTGGTTTAGAAATACTAAAAGAATGGAAAGCTGAAATGATTGAAGTTATGGGAGATTCTCAATTAATTGTAAACCAAGTGAAAGGAGAATATAAATGCTTAAGCCCCATTTTAATTCCTTATTACTTGAGTGCAGTACATTTGTTATGTAACTTTGATGATGCAGTCATTGATTACATACCAAGGTTTATGAATGAAGAAGCTAACAGTTTAGCCCAAATTGCTTCGGGTTTTAAAGAAAATCCTTGGGAAGAAGAAATTTGTTTCGAAAATAAAAAGAAAATATTACCTTCTTTATTGGATAGAGGTTTACCTCTAGAGGTAAATGAAGTTCAAATTATTAAGAAAGATTGGAGAACTCCAATAATAAATTTTCTTTCTAACCCAAATGCTGAATCAACAAGGGCAATAAGGCTTAAAGCCATTAAGTACATTTTATATGATGATATATTATATAAAAAAGGAGCTGATGGTTTGTTACTTAGATGCCCAAGTTTAAAAGAATCCATGAAAATAATGGGTGAAGTCCATGAAGGAACTTGTGGTGCACACCAACCTGGTATTAAAATGAGATGGTTGATTCGAAGACATGGGTTTTATTGGCCTACAATTCTCAAAGATTGCATTGAATATGCTAAAGGTTGTCAAGCTTGCCAAAAACATGGAAATTTACATCATAGGCCAGCAATTGAATTAAATTCCATTATCAAACCATGGCCATTTAGAGGTTGGGCAATGGATTTGATAGGAAAAATATTTCCTCCTTCATCCAAACAACATTCTTTTATTATTGTTGCAACTGATTATTTTACGAAATGGGTTGAAGCAAAACCTATGGTTTCAATAAATCAGTGTGATATTATAAATTTTATAAAAGAAATAATGAGTAGGTTTGGAATTCCTCAAACCATAACTGCAGATCAAGGCAGTGTATTTGTGGGAAGTGAAGTCAAAAATTTTGTTGATCAATATGGAATTACCTTGATTCATTCAACTCCTTATTATGCCCAGGCTAATGGTCAAGCTGAATCTTCGAATAAAACTATCAAACAAACTATGCAGAAGATGATTGAAGATAACCCAAGGGAGTGGCATGAATTGTTGATAGAAGTTTTATGGGCCTATAGAACTTCGAAACGTTCTAGTACTGGAACAACTCCATATGCATTGACATATGGACATGATGCAGTACTCCCAATGGAAATAAATGTGAATTCATTAAGAGTAGCCAAACAGCATCAAATCTCTTTTGAAGATTATCATCAATCCATGTATATGGAACTTGAGAACATTGATGAAGAAAGAGTAGATGCACTTAATCAAATTCAAATTCAAAAGAAAAAGGCTACAAGGGCTTATAACAAAAGGGTTAAAATCAAAACCTTTGCAGAAGGTGATTTGGTATGGAGAACTATTTTACCAATTGGTTTGAAAGATCAAAAATTTGGGAAATGGTCACCAAATTGGGAAGGACCATTTCAAATTCATCGAGTTTTAAAAGGAGGTGCATACCATTTGAGAGGAATGAATGGGTATGTACACAATAAGAAAATTAATGGAAGATTCTTAAAGGAATACTTTCCAACAATATGGGAGAATAGAAACATGTGATATACACAAAAGAAAATATATTCATAAAGGATCGAAGCAAATGTTTACATAAGAGTAATTGTAAAATTGTTTCAAATACATCCTTTTTTCTAGAAAAATTGCAAAGATTTCTTGAAACTCTCCCAATCAGCACTATTGCTATCCAGATATTGCATGAGTCCTTTCTTCTTTCTGGCTATTTGTGGATTGTTGTCAAGATGAAACTTCAATTTTTCTTTTGTTGGAAGAGCTTCAGTCTTTAAAGCCAGAAGTTTCTCTTGGTTTGAAGTCCTCTCAGTCTGAAGGTCCTGCAGTTCCTTTTGAAGAGCTTCAATCTTCGAATCAATTTGATGAATAGTCTGATCTATTTCTTTCTGAGAATCCAGATTGGCCTTCAAGGTATTAGAGAAAAGGTGCATTTCTTCAAGAGTCACATTGCATTGAGCCAGGTCATTCCTTATCTCTTCATGATTCTTTATAAGGGTAATCATATGAGTGATCAGATATTTCAGATTAGTGGGAGACCCTGGAGATGCATTCTGTAAATCTTGAAGAAGATCATTGCACTGTGCTAACACTTCATCTCGAAGCTCAGTCTGATTCAGATCATTTAGAGAAATAGCAGCACATTTTTGAAACAGGGATTTGGTTTTAGCTGAATAGGAATGAGTAGTTAGAATTTCTACTGGTTCATCCTCAGGGGTTTGAACAGCAGAAGCAGCTAATTTGACCAATTCCAATGTATCATCAGTATCAGAAAAATATGGATCAGAAGAAGGTATATCCACTTCACTGCTAGGAACAGATGCAGGTACTTTTTCTTCTTGACTTTTTGTCTGTAGCAAAGAAATTGAAGTTTATTTAAGGAATTTACCAAAAGTTGATATATAAAAAATATATTTATATTTACCTCAGTTGAAGCTTCATAAGCTAATAACTTGATGGGAGGACTCATTTGAGTATCTTGAGAAGTTGAAGAAGAGGGGATTTTTTCCAAACCTCTGAATTTAATAGGTGTTGATGACTGCATCAATAAATTAGAGGTAAATATTTGATTTTTTATGTTATTGGTAATCAAATATACATGAAGAATGTAAACTCACGAAAATAGCAGTAGCTTGAAGAGCTTCATAATATTCTGGAGGCAGTGCCTCGAAATGTAAGGCCATTTTCTGAAGCAGCTCGTGTATCTGAAATAAGAAAATGTTAGTAAATTGAATAAAACAAATACAATCAAATTATTGTTCAATAAGACTTGTATTTCTTACCTCTGGGGATACCGAGGGAGTAGCATGAGTTGAAGAAGGAATCTCTGAAGATGCAGGAATCTAAAAAGAAAAAAAAAAATTAGAATGAAATGTCTTAAACAAATGTTGGCAAAATTTTAAAGTAAATATGAGAATTTACTTGAAAATTGGCAATATAGCCAGAAGTATCCATCATTGCCAAAGGAGTTGGAGTCAGAATTTCATGATCTTTCTCTTCTTCAACCCTTTTTTGTCTTTTCTGTCTCTTTTCCTTTTTCTTCTCTGCTCTAGCTTCATAGAAGGCTACTTTAGCCTCTAGCTCTGCCATTCTTTTTTTTTCTTTCCTTATTTCTTTTTCTTTTTTCTTCTCTTCTTTTCTTTTTCTTTTTCTCTCTTGTCGGGTTAAATCCTCTTCAGAATCAATAGCAGGGTTTGGAACTTCTTGAGAAACAACAGTGTGCTCCAAAAGTTGAGAAGGACTGTGAAGAGCTTTAGTCCTTTGCTCTGGAAAGAGGTCAGGATATAACTTCTTTTTTCCTTTCTCCACTATGGCAACAGAAGAAGCTTGAGATGCAGGTACAGCTGGAAGATCTTGAATCGAAGTTTTTCTTCTCTGAATCAACTGTGGAGCCTCTTCTTCTGTTTCTTTCTCACTCTCTTCATCACTGATTACTATCTCAGTTGAATCACTGACGATAGTTTTTTGTCTGGATTGACTTAGAAGTCTCTGACCTGCATTCACAATATTATTATTAATAAACTTTTTTAGTTTGAATAAAATGTATGCATCAATAGATACTTACTTTTTCTCTTGCTTGGAGAAACTTGCTCAGTATCTTTTATTTTCTTCTCTTTCTTCACTGTCTTTACTCGAACATGAGTTGCAATCAAGGAAGCTGTCTTATCAGAAGTTCCCACATCAACCGAAGTAGTTGAACGAAGTTCGAATGGGAACAAAGCTTGGACCAGTTTAGGGATATCAAAGCCACCATATGCTTGCTGCCAGTTAGTCTCCCACCAAGTCTCAAAACAGTTCTCAGTGATATTTGATTTCCCAAATTGGAAGAAATGAAAACTATTTTTTGACTTGAGGTAAAAAGTTTGAATGCTTTGAATTTGGTCAGTAGATTTAAAGGTTATTCTCTGAGAAGCAACTGGGTTGAATGAACTGACATATGGAAGGGGAATGGTTTGAAGAAGACCAAATTGCCTTGCAAAAAGATTAGGCAAGTATGGTTCAATTTGAGATTCAAAAAATTGTGCTCTGCCCCTTGTAGCAAAAGAAGAAACAACAAGGTCTCTACTAATTAGAAAACTGGCCCAAGAATTTGTCACATATGAGGGGTAAGACTCTTGGTGTTGAATATTTTTAATCTTTTTTATCCATTGAGGCCCAACTTTTGGATTGAAGAATGGTTGAAAGAAAGAAGCATTCCTTTGAAGATCCAAATTAAGAAAGAAATTTAAATATTGCTCAAAAGAGAAAGAAAGAACACTTTCAGTCATTACCATTCTTTCACCAAAGTTAACAAAAGTTTGTTCTTTCAAATCAATCAAGTTGGGCCGAATTTCAGGAAAATATGCATATAACCAAAATTGCAAAATCCAAAAGGGACCCCCCATCTGATAAGACAACTTTTTAGAATGCATTTCTTGGCATCTTTTGTAAAGATTGGCCAAAAGAAAAGGGGCTAAAGCAAGGGTATGCTTCGAAGATAAAGCCTTGGCCAAATAAAGAAATTCCAAAGTAATTCTTTGAGAAGAAGAACAAATCAAGAATCTGTTGATCCAAAAAAGAAGAAAAGAAATATATTCTTGATTTGAAAATTTCTTCGAATCATTTTTCATTTCAGCCTTGATGAAGGCAGAGTAGCTAAGGTCTTTGCTTTGAGGAAAATTGTAGGTTGAAGTTTGACCTTCAGCTAAAAAGGTTGTAATTTCAGAACCAAAAGGAAATACACTTGTAATTTCACAAATATCCATGACTGTTGGAGACATGGGACCACATGGAAAGTGAAAACAATTAAAGGTGGGAGACCAAAAACATAAAGCAGCTGCGAGAAGCTTACCATTGCACTGAAAGCCTCTCGTAGATAAAGTAATGGCATCATGGATTCCTATTTCATGCCACTCTTGTTCCTTAAAGCTCTTGGCTCGTTCCACCCAAGCATTCCAACCAGTTTCTACTTTGGGCCAGTGTCTGATGGGTCTTCCATCCCATTCAAGCTTTTTACTTTGCTGAAGCAGAGTTAGTTGTCCTTCGGGGAATGGAAAATGAGGGGTAAAATCTTTATGAATCTCCTTTTTGAAGGATGGCCCTAAAACGGTATAGTTGGCATTGGATGAATGAGGGTTTAAGATGTGAGGATAAACATCTTCGGACCGATATTTTAGGGTTTCGTTAAAGAGTTGTGACAATACAAGGGAAGAAGATGATTCTACAGTCGCGGGTGTTGAAGAAGAAGCTGCCATTGAAGGTTGGATGCAAGGTTGACGAAATGGAAACAGTAAAAATTGAAGAACTCAGTTCACAGTCCTTTGAAGGTAAAACGATAATTACGCAGCAGAGTTGAAAAGACGTGGGGTTATCACATCAATTCGAAACTCTTTAAAAAACAGAGGATTTCTCTTGATGCGGGGGGTATGTTTACTATTAAAATAACTGCCCAATAAAATCTGGACACGTGGCGT
>JAESVK010043230.1:0-10760 GCA_017140935.1 Hamamelis virginiana
AAAATATCCCAAAATATCAAAGACAGCATCAGCCGCCTAAGGTCTATCGATAGCGAATAGGCGCTATCGATAGTACCTCTATCGATAGCTAAAAGCTGGCTATCGATAGACATGAGTTCCGTTGCTTTGCATGTGCAGCAATTCTCTGCAGACTTATCGCACTTAGCTTTGATCCTTTCTTGATTTGTGACGATACTCAGGGATTCATTGGCGTCGACTTCGATTTATACAATCTGCACAGATTTCTTGAAACAGAGAATTTAACCCATTTGTACAGATCTTATGCAAAACGATATTATTATACAATTATTTATATAAGAGAACACAGTAATACCATCATTTGAGAGCATGATTGTGATACAATCACACTCCCCAACTTAGGTTTTGCTAGTCTCTTAGCAAATAGCTAAACTCTTAAGATGAATTAAAACTAGAAATTGAAAAAGCCACTTTTGCAGGGAATCGCGATTGCATTTAGCGTATGCAACAAGCCGTTTAAACCACTAAGTTACCCTTAGTGGACGAGTGCAGTCTCGTGAGGGTTTGCAGAAATGATACCCACAAACATTAATAATTAAAAGAATCATTTGATAAAAAATTTTAAAATTATACTATGTACACAGTAAGAGTTTCATCCACAGATATATCAATATCATAATTGAAAATTTTAAATACAGGAAATGCAATCTTTAACAGGTAATTAGCAAGTGTTCAATGTGTAGTGAGGATGAACTTGATAGAATCAAAATAATGCAATAAGAGTATGAGAATTAACCCTAAATAAGTTTCAACTTCAAATCCTCACTGGTGGTCGCTCGCAAAAAATGTTCGCTCTGAAAAAGGTTAGTAACCCAAAGTTCCCAAATGGAAATATACAAGTATAAAACTTATACATTAAGCTCTAATATTTGACCAATAAAAGATGAATTAACGAAGTTATAAATGCAAAGATACAGTTCATACATATATAAAACTTAAATAAGCAAGTAATCACAAGAGAATAGTGCACAAAATTTTGAAATCAAAAAGGTCTTTATAGGATTGTAATGTATTTGGTTGTAACAGAAGAAAATTTTGGACTGCAAAATTAGGATGGTTTGTAATATGTTCAAGGTTGCTACCCTAAACCATCCTAAATACCCTATACTAACCCTGACAAACAACTTTAAAATTCAAACCAAAAAAGAAATAATTATTCCTCCAAAAAGAACAACCACCCAAGCTCAAGACTGAGCATCATCCCTCATCTCATCATCCCCAGGTGGGACGTCAAATCCAGCAGCAGGCTGCGGCTCATAAAATAACGCGCGGTCGGCCTCAGAAATTGGCTCGCCGTCCATCCGTCTCCACATAGCCTGGAGCTGCGCAGAGTGCCTCTCTATCTGTACAGACTGTCTGTCTAGCTGCGCAGACTGACGGTCTAACTGAGCTGACTGTATCTGCTGAGTCTGTATCACTGATCTCAGCCCCTCAATGACCTAAAGTAACAAATCCTGAGAGCTGGCCGATGATGCAGCTAGCATAGTAGGTGCAGCAGGAGTCGGAGCTGGAGTCGCTGACGGCTGTGATGTAGAAGCTGGAGTAGGCTCTGATGGAGCAGCTGTCTCTGTACGTGGCCTCTTCGGCCGAGCTGCCATACTCCTAGCTATCGTAGTGGGGGTAATAGGCCCCTCACCCCATCGCAATGACTCATCAGATACAACACCCGCACCCAGGGCAAAAACTGTAATCATCTGGGGGTACGGCATGTTGTTGCGCGGATGCGTGGCGACAAAAGTACGGATCTCGCTGAAGATCAACAAGGCGATATCCATCTCGTGGTCGCTCAAGAACTCAAGCAGCAGCCGCACAGACTCCACGGGGATCTGTGAATCAGTACCCCTCGCTCGCAGGTTGCAGTAAAGCAGCTTATTCATAGCTGCGTATGATGGGTGCATGTTCCCGGTCGTGAAGTGCAGTCCATCGAATAACTCCCGGTCCACACACACCATATCTGCACACTGACTCTCTGTCAGCTCTAAATAACTGCCCTCCACCTCTGTCGTGAGTGGACGCTCGCACCCCACCAAGTAGGTAGCGATGTCATCTGGAGTAAACTGGACAATGCGGCCTCCAACCTCGGCCCTGAGTGTCTGTGGCTGATCCTCTGCCATGTGTGCTGATGTATAGAACTGACGCACAACACTGGCCATATAACCTGCGCCCTTCCTCAGCCAGGTGCTGAGGTGTCTGTCCTGAAGGGTCTCCACAAGCAAGCCTTCATATCTGAAGGCTTTCGGGTCGACATACCGCTCGACATTGAAGTTCTTTGCGGACAGGATCACTGGCCACGGTCTCGAAGCTCGACGGGTCGGTAATCTCTTCGACCCAACCTCAGTTTCTTCGTAGCTCTCAAACTCGCGAGGCATGCGCGGCTCGCCAGTCTCGCCGATCTCAGGGTGCTCATAATACTCCTCCTCCTCGTACTGGGAACTAGATGGAGGTGCACTCACTGGCGGCTGGGAAGATGATTGCCCTCTAGAGGAGGGTATACGAATAGGGACTGCTGGCATCTCGGACTCAGAACTGTCCGAGGTATCTGGCTGTGTGCGCTGGGCCTTGCCCCTGCTCGTATCAGTAGACCTCCTCGGTCTCTGAATCGGCTCCCCTGGAATGCCACGCCCTTCTCTCGGGGTCTGCTGGTGGTCTTTTGGCGTACCATAACTCTGTACAGATTTAGCACAATATACCCACAACAGTAGTCACAATCACAGTCATAATAATTTTAACAAAACAAGCAGAATATGAATTATTCCATAAACTACAGAACCCAACCATAACTTCGCAACAGCCTATCATCCAGGCTACATTTATCAACACCTCCAATCACACGAATAGTAGCATGCATGCCCATGCGTGGCCTAACATCCAGGCTTTACCACAACTCCATCACCGCCTATCATCTAGGTATTCATCCCAACTCAATGCAGTGTAACAAGCATAACAAGGACTAGTGTATTATACTACATGACAAAACTCAAAACCCAACATATTATTATCAACTTTACATGCAAATCCTACGTACGTAAACTCCTTATGCTATTTCATTTTGAACAAAACTAAGCCTTTAAGAAAAGTTCAAAATTTTTAGAAAAGGAATGGGCACTTACGAAGTGTCGGGACTGAAGAAGATGCCGGACTAACTACCCTCGCTGGAGTGAGCAAGGTGATAAATGACGTCCAAATGCAGGGAAGTAAAAACAATTTCTGATCGGTCAGAAATGTGTAAAATGTTGCGAGGATCGCAACGAATATGAGTTTGAGTAAAATGGTGGACTGAGGCGGTCGGAAAATGAGCTTGAAGGCGAAGAGGCGCGGCGGCAATGGAGGTTTTCAGGCGAGAATAGTGTGAAAATGAAGAGTTACGCGCGGGGGAAGGCCTTTTCAGGCAAAAGTCCGCGATCTCTATCGATAGCGATAGAGCGCTATCGATAGCCAATACCTACTGTCCGGCGATTGGTTTTTATTTTTTTTTTGAATTTCAAAATGTCTATCGATAGCGCTAAGTGGCTATCGATAGCTAAGGTCAAAGTTTGACTTTTTCAAAAATGGCTTATTTTGTACAAAAATTCACAATAACTGACACTTTATACCAAAAAAATGTACAAGAGACACCTTGTTACCCATGGCTGCTAAGTTATCGAAAAAATTGGCAACTTTTTGGCTCAAAATAGGGTATTACGGGGGTCTTATACTCTATAAATAATATACACGGCACAAAGACTCGAAAAAGGGCCTTAAATCATTTTTTCAAAAAATTGCACATTTATTCTCAATTGATTATCCAGATATTTTCATTCTAAAATACACATGAATTAAGCATCTACGCAAGATATACAGATAAGCAATAACCAAGGATTGCACTGACATGATGAATATTTGAGTCCCAAAAATGATTGAATGGTTCAAAATTTGCATTATTTGTCGCAAGTCTCCACTTTATAACAGGTTTTATCAGATATTCAAATTGCTAAGAATGAAGATTAAACCAAGTCCGTGCATGTGTAAGATTGAATACAAGTTAATTACAGTAAAGTACAATTAATGTATCGAAAATAGACAAATAGATATGAAATAAATGAAAGAATAAACTCACAGTTTACCACGTATTTATTTATCAAAATCTATACAAATAATCACTATACAAACCAATGGTATAATATATACACAAGAATGATAAATAATAATAATTTATTATGTATATAACAAATTAAATGAATAAATAAATAAATTAATCATAGAAAAGAGAATATACAAACCCTCCCCAACTAGAAGTAGACATTGTCCTCAATGTGGAAAGCATGTCACGACGAGACGAGTGTGTAAGAACAAGGGGAAAGGGTGGGGGGGGACTAAGTTTAACGTCTTTAGCCAGACGTGAAATTCCACTTTAGTCAAATTGATAGGTTGGGTCTTCCAAACTGACAGACTCAATTACCAAACCATCCTTAAGGCCCTCACTATCGGTTATACCCTCAATAAACGGCTTAAGTCTTTGTCCATTCACAGAGAAGGACAAACCAGTTCGAGGATTTCGAATTTCAACAGCACCGTGAGGAGTAACCCTAGTCACCACAAAGGGTCCATCCCAGCGAGATCTAAGCTTACCAGGAAATAGCCTCAATTTGGAGTTAAACAGCCACACCTTCTGATTTGGTTCAAATGATTTTCTATTGATGTGTCTGTCATGAAACTCTTTCATTTTGGCTTTAGAGATTTTAGAACTCTCGTAAGCCTCATTCCTACTCTTCGAGCTCATTTAATTGAAGCTTGCGGTGAGAACCCGCTTCCTTCATTTCAAAATTAAATTTCCTAATGGCCCAAAGTGCTTTATGTTCTAGCTCGACAGGGAGATGACAAGGTTTTCCATAGACTAAACGGTATGGAGACATACCAATAGGGGTTTTAAATGCAGTCCTATAGGCCCACAATGCGTCAGTTAGGCGCAATGACCAATCCTTACGATCAGGCCTGACAGTTTTTTCGAGGATATGCTTAATTTCCCTATTCGAAACCTCCACTTGCCCGCTAGTCTGAGGATGATATGGGGTTGCAACCTTGTGAGTGATAGAATATTTAGCTACGAGCGTTGCAAAGGGTCTATTATTAAAATGTGACCCTCCATCACTGATGATGGCCCTTGGAAACCCAAACCTAGAGAAAATGTTCTCTTGAAGGAATTTCAACACCACCTTGTGGTCATTGGTCCTAGTGGCTACTGCTTCCACCCATTTAGACACATAATCTACAGCCACTAGGATGTATTCGAACCCATGCGACATAGGAAAAGGTCCCATGAAGTCGATGCCCCAAACATCAAAAATTTCGACGATTAAAATAGGGTTAAGAGGCATCATATCCCTTCTAGACATAGAACCCATTCTCTGGCAATTCTGGCAAGACTTACAGAAGTCCAATGCATCTTTGAATAAAGTGGGCCAGTAGAACCCACACTGCAAGACCTTAGCGGCAGTCTTTTTCCCGCTAAAGTGTCCTCCACAAGCTAAAGTGTGGCAGAACTTCAAAACGTCTTGCATCTCACCTTCCGGAATACACCTACGTATAACCTGGTCAGCACAGTACTTAAACAGGAGAGGATCTTCCCAATAATAAAACTTTATCTGAGAAAAGAACCGATCCTTTTCCTGTTTCGACCAAAGAGATGGTACAAGGCCTGTGGCATGATAATTCACTATATGAACATACCAAGGTAAAGTAGAATGAGTGACGGCAAAAAGCTGCTCATCAGGGAAAGAATCCCTAATAGGCGTGGGGTCACTCTCTTCTTCTACTACTATCCTAGAGAGGTGGTCAGCAACGACATTCTCAGATCCCTTTTTATCCCTGATCTCAAAGTCAAATTCTTGTAATAAGAGAATCCACCTAATCAGTTTAGGCTTCATCTCTTTTTTAGAGAGCAGGTACCGCAAGGCGGCATGATCTGAGTACACAATGGTCTTCGATCCCCATAGATAGGATCGGAATTTATCCAGCGCAAAAACTACTGCAAGCATTTCTTTCTCAGTCGTAGTGTAATTTAACTGAGCTTCATTCAAGGTTTTGCTTGCATAGTATATAACATAAGGGGCCTTATCTACCCTCTGACCCAACACTGCCCCCACAGCATAATCAGAGGCATCACACATTAGCTCGAAAGGAAGTGACCAATCGGGAGCTCGCATGATAGGTGCCGAGGTCAACATTAAACGCAACTTATTGAAGGACTCTAGACAGGCTTTATCAAAGTCAAACTCTACATCTTTAGCAAGCAGATTACACATTGGTTTCGCTATTTTGCTAAAGTCTTTAATAAAACGCCTGTAAAACCCTGCATGTCCAAGGAAGGACCGGATTTGCCTAACAGTAGTGGGAGGAGGTAATTTTGCAATTAAGTCAACCTTAGCCTTATCAACCTCTATCCCCCTACTAGATACTATATGCCCAAGCACGATGCCCTCACGAACCATGAAATGGCTCTTCTCCCAACTAAGAACAAGATTAGTCTCACAACATCTCTTAAGCACTTTTGAGAGATTAGACAGGCATTCATCAAAAGAAGGACCGAAAATAGAAAAATCATCCATAAACACTTCCAAATATTCTCCTATCAT
Organism: Hamamelis virginiana; assembly: GCA_017140935.1. Classification (NCBI taxonomy): domain Eukaryota; kingdom Viridiplantae; phylum Streptophyta; class Magnoliopsida; order Saxifragales; family Hamamelidaceae; genus Hamamelis; species Hamamelis virginiana. The sequence continues at coordinate 6,651 of JAESVK010043230.1, forward strand.
GTCAGAAAAGATAGAAGTCATACATCTTTGGAACGTGCTCGGGGCATTACACAGGCCAAAAGACATACGCCTAAATGCAAATGTCCCGAATGGACAGGTAAATGTTGTTTTCTCCTGATCCTCGGGGTAAACCGCTATTTGGTTATACCCTGAATAGCCATCTAAGAAGCAATAGAAACTCTGCCCAGATAACCTCTCTAAAATTTGGTCAATGTAAGGCAGTGGGAAGTGGTCTTTCCTAGTATTGGAATTTAACTTTCTATAGTCTATACAGACTCTCCAACCAGTGGTAGCTCTTGTAGGGACTAGAATACCCTCCTCATTTGCTATCACTGTAATCCCAGACTTCTTAGGAACCAATTGAGTAGGGGAAACCCACTCACTATCAGAAATTGGGTAAATGATACCCGCATCCAACAACTTTAAAACTTCCTTTTTAACTACCTCTTTCATATTCGGGTTTAACTTACGTTGGGCATCTCTAGAAGGATTTGCACCTTCCTCAAGATGGATACGGTGCTGACAGATTGACGGGTCTATACCCTTTAAATCAGCGACCGACCACCCTATGGCTAATCTGTGCTCTTTCAAAACAGATAACAGCTTACCTTCCTGTTCTAGATTCAATGAAGATGATATTATGACAGGCAAGGTGTCACTACTACCCAAAAAGGCATACTTGAGATTAGCCGGCAGAGGCTTTAACTCAAGTTGTGGCGGAGACTCAAAAGACGTAGGGGAAGGGACACTGGCAATAGACGGAAGTGGCTCAACCCTAAGTCTCCAAGGCAATTTTTCTACAGAGGAGGTAGAATCTAAGACAAGATTCACCTCCATGAATGAATGCTCCAGGTCATGGTCCTCGAACCCAAAGTAATTAAGACAAGTTTCTAACGGGTCCTTGGGCCGAAGATAAAGTGTAGCTTCCTCTACCACTTTATCAATGATATCTACAAAAGAACAATCCTCAAAGTTATGAGGTTGATTAGCTGCACTATAAACCTGCAGCTTTGTTTTCATGTTTCCAAAAGACACCTTCATTATGCCAGTCCTACAGTGAAGGACTGCATTAGCAGTTGCCAAAAGAGGTCGTCCTATTATAACAGGGATTTGAGGCCTAGTAATATCAACGGGCTCCATATCTAAGACGATAAAATCTGTAGGAAAGACAAACGAATCTATCTTTACCAAAACATCCTGCAGTATCCCTCTAGGTACCTTAGTGGACCTATCTGCAAATTGGAGGATCGTAGGTGTGGTTTGGAGTGTCCCAAGCTCCATTTTGGCGTAAACTGAATATGGAAGAATATTCACACTCGCGCCGAAATCAACTAACGCTCTATCAATGAAATGACTTCCTAAGAAGCAAGGTATAGTTGGCGTTCCAGGATCTTTTCTTTTTATCGGAGCTTGGAATTGACACACAGCACTTGCTATGTCAACAGGAGTTATGGTTTTAGACAGATGAACGAGCTCCTTGCGTTGCTGTGTGCACATTTCCTTCAAAAATTTAGCATATGAAGGAATCTGTTTAATGGCATCTAATAGAGGTAGATTGATATGAACACTTTTAAACACCTCTAACATATCTGACATGCTAGCCCCTTTCTTCGCTCTCCTCTCAGGCGCAATCAGCGCAGATGGGAATGGGGCTTTTGGCACATAAGATGCCAACGGATCGTCTAATGCTGCGGGAAAGTTATCCCTCGAAGCTTCAGACTCTATCTCTATTGCAGGCTCTTTATTTTTTTCTCTCCCTTTCTCCCCAACTCTATTGTCTACCACTTTCCCACTTCTCAAGACTGTAACAGCCTTAACATCCTCATTACATTGTGGGTTCTGAGAAGTAGAACTCTCAGCTACAAAAGCTCCCTTGGGATTGGCAACAACCTGACTCGGGAATTTCCCTTCCTCTCTGCGACTAAATGAAGCCGCTAGTTGACCCATTTGGGTTTCTAACTTGGAAATAGATTGGGAATGGGAATGAGTGAGTTGTGCTGAAGCCTCTAGACTTTTCAGGGTAGCTAGGACTTGTTCCTCAAAGCCAGGCGTTCTTTGAGGTTGTGGTGGTGGTTGAGTCACAGCTTGACTCTGATACTGGGGTGAAGGTGCTTGAGGAGCACCATAACTTGGGTACTGAGGTTGCATCAGTGGTGGTCTATAGGGTTGAACAACAGCAGGATTACTGCTATATGTGGGTCTCGCAGGCTGACTAGGATTGGATCCTCTAGACTGACTAGACCACTGGAAATTTGGGTGAGTCTTCCACCCTGGATTGTAAGTATTGGAATAAGGGTCATTCCTAGGTGGTGCATATCCTTGAGCAGCATTAACCTGCTCTTGGACAAACTCTGGGTACTGTCCTGCCATAGGACAATATGGAGTCTCGTGAGCTGGGTCAGTGCAAATATTGCACACCAAGTTGACAGGTTTCACATAGGCTTTTGAAGGCTGCCCTTGTGCCGCTATTAATTGGTCAAGTTTCTGAGACAGAGCCTCAACTTGTTTGTTTGCCAAAACTTGGGAATCCATATCATAGATACCGCCCTTTTTGGGAGGTGTTTTCTTCACTAACGCATTATCACAGTTACCTAAAGACATCGAGGCCATGTGGAAAGAATCCTCACTCAATGCTTCAAATAATGCCCACATCTCATCCTCACCTTTACTCAAAATAGCTCCCCCACATGCAGATTTCACAGTCTGCGTGTCACCCTCAGTTAAACCTCTCACGAAAGACTCTATGATTTGCCACTTAGGTACATCATGGTGGGGGCATAATCTAAGAAGTTCTTTCATTCTCTCCCAGGCTTCATGAAAAGATTCTTGTTCATGTTGGACGAAGTTTGTTATACCTCGTCGCATCTGGTGAGTTTTACCAACAGAGTAAAATCTAGACTGGAATAATTTCTGAAGCTGTTCCCAAGTAGTGATAGGGACAGGGGTTTGGAGAGTACAAAGCCAGTGTTTGGCCTTATCTTTTAAGGAAAACGGGAATAGAAACAATTTCAGGGATTCTGGATGGAAACCCTGAATTCTAATGGTCGAACAGATCCCTAAGAATTCCTGCAAATGGTCGTATGGGTTCTCTCTATCTAACCCATAAAACGTAGGAAGCATCTGAATGGTAGCATGCTTAATCTTATAGATGAGATTCTCGATGTGTGGAATTTGGATACAGGAGGGTGGATTAAAACTATTGGGCATGAAGTGATCCCTAAGAGTTTTAAGACCTTGTGGGGCTTGAATATTAGCTGCAGGTAACATTACAGTGTGTGCAGATGATTCAGCCATATCAAAATGATGCAAAGGTACGGACTCATTGGACTGTCTTTGAGAAGCTTTAGCAGCTCTCAGAGTTCTTTCTAATTCAGAGTCTATAGGAATTACGTTTAATGACAACGACCTTCTACCCCGCATAAAATGAGGTCTCCACATAAAATCAAGGAATTAATAAGCAAGAAGTGAACAGTTAATCTTTAGCTTTTAATTGTTATTTTAAGCGCGCGGGAGTGAAGCTCCCAATTCCTGATTTCAGCAACCTGTAGTTAGAGGAAGAAGAAACATGAATAATAAATAATAATTATAATATATATGTATATAAACAGTATAAAGAATATATCTTAAGTAATATTAACAATATTAATATTTACGACTTAAATTAAATCCAAATATTCTTTTTAAATAAACCGTAATTTCCCCGGCAACGGCGCCAAAATTTGATCGACTCAGAGAACAAGGGAGATTATTCCTTGTTAGTGATCAAGATTACTTAATTTATAAACCGCGTGTTTGCTAATCTCAATTCAATTGCTGGTGAGCACGGGTGTCGAACCACTGGGAAAATGCAGGTTTATAATAAAAGACTATTAGAATTAATTAAGTTGAAAGAATAATGTCAAATTAACTTGTTGGTGAAAAGTGCTCCGATTGGGTCGAAGCGAAAATGCAGTATTTTAATAAAGCTGATTAAAAAAGCGATTACTTTGGTGGAATGAGAGGAACTTGGGTGAGAAGCCCATTGAATATCAATTATACAATTTATATTATAAAATCCTCAATCTAGTAATTATGTATGGTGGTTCTTCCAACTACAAGAAGGAAGTCCCA
>JAESVK010043231.1:0-10090 GCA_017140935.1 Hamamelis virginiana
ATATATAAACACGTGACTATAAAATGGACTACCGATCTAACTATAACAAACTCATCATTACGAAAAACGAATATACGCCGACAGGTTCTGACCTCCAACAGCAATCCTCATGATTACTTCGATTTGATGGTGACATATTGTTACACACATGGTGCACAAACCTCAAACGACGTAACAAAAATCAAGAAAGCACTCGAGTGTTTTCTCAGGAAATCACCCTATAAAAAGGGAAGTATCACATCTCATGCAGGTATAAAAAAACTCTCCCTAGAAAATATACACTATACTGCTTTGTCTGCATACTGACTTGATCGTCGGAGCTTCGCAGGTATAACATCGCACCGGTGTAAGTTGTGTCTCCGTTGATCCAGCAATCCGAATTATTTGCCATTCCCCTTTTACCTCTTTTTGACATCAACAGTTTGGCGCCGTCTGTGGGAAAGAAGAAGTCGTTATTTCGACACCTCCTCCTATACACTCATCAGAAATGGTGGTTACACGTTCCGGAATCCTTAACAATGACGATCTCAACGTCACAAACCCGGCGAACACTCAGATCAGCAATCCGTCTCACCATGAAGAAGATAGACCGGCGAAATCACTCTTGCCGAGCGAACAACAATTTCCTACTCTCGACTCTCCAACAATTCCACCTCAAAGGAATGAATTAGGATCGTCCTCAAACAATCCTTATCAGATCCAGTTCCTCAACATGCAAAAACAGATGGAGAATATGGCATTAATCATTCAAACTCTAACTCGGCAGCAAGAAATACTTCTATCACATGAGGCTCATAACAACTCTCCTCAAAACCCACCACCAGTCGCCGCAATACCTCAACAAGCTGAAGAACGAGAAACAGTCTGACCACCGCCCCCAAGAAAGGTAGCCGTTGAGAGCAGATGATCGGCACAACACGACGAAAGAAGCAAACGCCAGGAGGAAGAAGATAGTAGTTCAGAGGTCGGGTCGAGAAGGCGACCAACAAATCTCGAACGACCACGACAGGTCGGAGAACATGTTGGCGAAGGTTCTCAAGGGACGAGAGGATCGGCACTAAGACGATATCGACCGGAAGCCACCCAGATTATTCCACATCCGAGAAGGAATGAACAAACCCTAGACGTTCGACCTGAAGCAAGAGAGACTGATCGTTCCTCCCCATTCATTTCCAAGATCCTTCGTGAACCCTTGCCGGACAAGTTCAAACTGCCGACCATCGACTCCTATGATGGAACTACTGATGCAAGAGAACATGTTCTTGTCTTCAAAGATCACATGTATCTCAAGGGAGTTACCGATCCAATCATGTGTCGAGCATTCCCGATGACTCTGAAAGGATCGGCCCGAACTTGGTTCCAGAGGCTCGCTCCAAATTCGATCGGTTCATTCCAAAGTTTGAGCACGGGGTTGATAGCCCATTTCGTCAGTAGCCATAGACCCAAGAAGCCGGCCACATATCTTTTGAACATTGTTCAGGAAAAAGATGAAAATCTGAAATCTTTTATACAACGATTCAGCTCGGCACTCCTCGAAGTAGATGTCATGAACGAAGGAGTCGCTATTGCAGCAATGATAAAAGGACTCCGAGCACAGAGCTTGAGAATCTCTTTTGCAAAGAGGGAGCCAAAAACACTGACCGAATTGTTAGAGCGGGCAAGAAAGTACATCGGGTTAGACAACATATTTGACTCCGATAAAAAAGATCGAGAAACGGCCCAAAAACGAAAGGATCGGGATTAAGAGGAACGAAAGCAACCCGAGAATAAGCAAAAGACCGAGGCTGTCGACAGACGTCAATCCCCGCCAAGACGCTTTACGTCTTTCACCCCGCTCCGTCTGCCGATTAATGCCATCTTAAGTGAAGTCGGACATCAACCATATGTGAAATGGCCCCTTAGAATGAGATCAGATCCCAAAAGAAGGGATAAAAACAAATGGTGCGCCTTCCACAAAGATCATGGCCATCTTACTGAAGAATGTTTCGACCTGAAAAATGAGATCGAAGGTCTCATTAAAAGGGGATTTCTAAAAGAATTTGTGGATCCATCAAAGCAAGATAACAGCACGCAAGCTAGCATCGTGAGATTTGAAAGCCGACCTGATCAGCATCAAAGATTAGCAGGGGTCATCGACACTATTCATGGGGGATTCACCTATGCTGGAGAAAGTAGGTCGGCAAGAAAGAAATATGCAAGGTCTGCACACGCGACCCCATCAAATATGTGTACGGCATGTCACATCAACAATCCAGTCGTTACGGATTATTGACCTTCTCCCAGGAAGACCTCAAAGGAGTACACCTGCCACATGACGATCCTTTGGTCATAAAAGCAATCATCTCCAACTATGAGGTCAGCAAAATTTTGATAAATACAGGCAGCTCGGCAGATATTCTTTTCGTAACTGCTTACGAAAGAATGGGAAGAAAAGTCACCGATCTTTCACCAATGCATACTCCCCTCATAGGTTTCAACGGGTCTTCTCTACACCCATTGGGATGGACGACTTTGCCCATCACAATTGGAGATCCACCCACACAAGCAACCAGGGATGCCACCTTTATGGTCGTTGATTGCCATTGGACCTACAATGCAATAATTGGAAGACCAACGTTGAACGACATTGGAGAGGCCACATCCACTCTTCATTTGTGTATCAAATTCCAGACCACACACGGGACGGGAGAAGTAAGAGGCGATCAAGCCTTAGCCAGGTCATGTTTCAATATATCACTGTATAATCAAGAAGAGCCGAAGGAGGACATTTTTCAAGAAAGTCATCCCAAACAACTCACTGACCCGTCAAGCAGCACAATGAACATAACACCACAACCCGACCAGAGACCGGTTCATCCCTTATAGTAATTAAAGGAGAATGAGGCCGGGATGGTGGACCTCCGAGATGAAAGCAGCTCCGCAACATCCCCTTTGGAGGGATTGATCGAATTCCAGGTCCACCCCACTGACCCAAACAAAACGGCAAGAATCGGTTCTGAACTACCCACCCAGATAAAAACCGACCTAATATCCTTCTTACGGAGAAATTGGGATATATTCGCTTGGGGGCATGAAGATATGCCCGGGATTGATCCTGTCGTTGCTGTACACAAGCTATTGGTAGACCCGACCTTCAAACCAGTGCGACAGAAGAAAAGGGTCTCCTCAGAGGAGAAAGCTAAAGCCATCAAGGATGAAGTACAAAAGCTTCTCAAAGCAGGATTTATTCGAGAAGTATTTCACCCCGACTGGCTTTCCAACTGCGTTGTGGTCAAGAAAAAAATGGGCAAGTGGAGAGTTTGCATAGATTTTACCGATCTGAATAAAGCCTGTCCCAAAGACAGCTTCCCTCTTCCAAGAATCGATTAAATGGTGGACGCCACGGCAGGGCATGAGCTTCTAAGTTTCATGGATGCTTACTCGGGTTACAACCAGATCATGATGCACCCTACCGATGAAGAGAAAACCTCTTTTATAACAGCAATCGGAATGTTCTGTTTCCTCCGAATGCCTTTCGGGCTTATGAACGCAGGGTCAACTTACCAACGCACTGTAACTAGAATGTTCGGTCTACTCTTAGGATCGACAATGGAGGTATATATAGATGATATGCTTGTAAAAAGCTTGAAGGCTCCCGATCACATCCAGCATCTGGATGAAGCCTTTTCCATCATGAGAAAATTTGGAATGCGCCTCAACCCGACCAAATGTTCGTTCGGGGTAGCTTCGGGAAAATTCTTGGGCTTTCTCGTCACTACAAGAGGAATTGAAGCAAATCCCGATCAAATTCGAGCTCTCCTCGACATGAAATCCCCTACAAATATCAAAGAAATTCAACGGCTCACTGGTCGGATGGCTGCCCTGAATCGATTCATTTCCAAATCTTCCGAGAATGGAGCCCACTTTTTCAAAATTCTGAAAGGAAATAAAAGATTTCATTGGACTCCTGAAGCCGAGGCAACCTTTCAACAACTGAAGACTTACCTTGGTTCACCACCATTGCTTTCAAAGCCCGAACTCAATGAAACGCTATTCATTTACCTCGGTGTCTCTCAAACCGCAGTAAGTTCAGTACTTATTCAAGAGGATAAAGGAATCCAAAGACCGATCTACTATGTTAGTAAAGCTTTGGCCGGTGCAGAAAGTAGATACCCCTTCCTTGAGAGGTTGGCCTTTTCCGTTGTAACAACAGCTACAAAGTTGAGACAATATTTCCAGGCTCATCCGATAATCGTGTTAACTGACCAGCCTTTGAGACATGTCCTTCACCGACCAGATTCATCTAGAAGAATGGTGTGATGGGCAGTTGAGCTAGGAGAATTTGACATAGACTACCGACCTCGTCAAGCCGTCAAAGGACAAGCACTTGCCGATTTCGTTGCGGAGTTCACTCCCGAAGCTCAAACCGATCCGACCCCTTCGCAAAATGAAATAAATGAACCACTACCTAATCCAGCTTGGCACCTTTTTGTAGATGGTTCATCAAACTGTAAGGGATCGGGAGCAGGAATTGTGCTAATCTCACCCTAGGGAGAAAAAATCGAAATGGCTTTGAGGCTCTGTTTTAAAGCTACGAACAACGAGGCAGAATACGAAGCATTATTAGCCGGACTCCAAATGGCTTCCGACCTCCTTGTTCGGCATGTGCATATATTCAGCGACTCCAAGTTGGTTGTCAATCAGATCAAAGGGATCTACTCGGCAAAAGAACCAGTCATGCAAAAATATCTTGCCGAAGCAAAAGAGGCCTTCAACAAATTTGCTTCTATCTCTATCAGCCAAGTTCCAAGGGAGGAAAATTGTCATGCAGATGCACTGGCCAATCTTGCATCAGCTGTTCGGACTGATATATCCCGATCAATTGTTGTCAAAATCTCCGAACATCCTTTTATCAACATACGTAATAAATCAGTCTTTGTGGTTCAGACCGATCGCTCGTGGATAGACCCGATCAAAGATTATATCAGCTCGGGAACCCTTCCTTCTGACAAGGCTGAGGCACGCCGGGTAAAAAGCAAAGCTGCACGATATTGCATTATTAATGACAGCCTGTATCGTCGATCGTATTACGGACCATGCCTATGATGCGTCCTACCCGATGAAGCAGACTATGTCTTGCGAGAAATCCATGAAGGAATCTGTGGGAACCATGCCGGTGCCAGATCACTCGCGAAAAAAGCCGTTCGACAAGGTTACTATTGGCCACATCTGGAAAAAGATGCCACTGCTTTGGTCCGAAAGTGCGAAAAATGTCAGCGATTCGCCCCGATCTTACATCAATCACCTACAACGCTGACCCCGATCTCAAGCCCTTGGCCTTTCGCACAATGGGGAATTGATATAGTTGGCCCGCTTCCGAACTCAAAGAAGCAAAAGAAATTTCTGGTTATTGCTATTGATTACTTCACTAAATGGGTTGAAGCCCGACCAGTAGCCCGAATCACTGAAAGCAGCATAAGAAGCTTCATTTGGGAAAGTATCATTTGTCGGTTCGGGATCCCTCGGGTTCTGATCGCCGACAATGGAACTCAATTCAACAACGCTGGACTGCGAAAGCTATGTAATGACCTCGGCATTCAAAATAACTTTTCCTCACCGGGTCACCCTCAGGCAAATGGATAGGTCGAGGTAACTAATCGGACGATCATCCGCTCACTAGAAAAAATGTTGGAAAAAGCTAAAGGATTGTGGGTAGACGACCTTCCATCGGTTCTTTGGGCATATCACACTACTAGTCGGGTTTCCACAGGAGAGACCCCTTTTTCTCTTACATACAGAACTGAAGCGGTCATCCCGGTCGAAATAGGTATGCCGACCTACTGAATTGAAACATTCAACGAAGAAAGAAATGATCGTGAACTCCGATTTAATCTTGACATGTTGGAAGAAGAAACCCGACTCCGAATCGCTTCCTACAAACATAATATGGCTCGGGCATACAACAAAAATGTAAAAGCGAGACATTTCCAACCTGGCGACCTGGTTCTCAAAAAGGTCCTCAATCCCAACAAGCTTGAACCTAACTGGGAAGGGCCATACAAAGTTCGTCATTTTAATCGGGTCGGTACGTATTGGATCGCTGATTTGGAGGGCAAACTAATTAAGCGACCTTAGAACGCCGAACACCTCAAAAGGTACTACCAGTAGGGAACACATTCTCTTTTGTAAAAATCGGGGCATAGCAAACCATGTGTTGCTACCCGATCACTTCCCCTAAGGCAATTTTTGATGTATGTTTTTTCTTTTATATATAAAATGTCTTTCACCCGATCTCATCCTTCTTTTTTTTGTGTGTGTTAATTTGTTTCGCTTTTTCTTTCTCATGCTTCTTTTCTTTCTCATGCTTTTATATTAGTATGATATATTTTTACATCCCGGCCTTAAAATCAATTAATAATGGACATGATTACTTTTTCCCGATCTCATTTACTTGTCCAAATTTTTACAACTGTTCTTTGAGATATTAATTCGCTTATTTTAGAATTCCATTTGCATTCGACACACAAAAGTCCCAGTTCATTTTTGGGCCAGCAAAAGCAAAACGTTGTTTTTTTTGCTCCAACTGATCAATGAGTTTGATCAGGAGGCATAAACGTCTCAACGTTACCCCTAGATACCATGGTATCCTTCTTGCAATGCAAACGATCTCCTCATGAAGAGTTCGGCTCTGAATTTATAAATATCATTTAAAACCCCGAACTCGGGGGCAAAATAAAGTTTGACTTATTTTGGCGAAAATAAATGCAACAAAAGAATATAAGTGATAATCATCCCGACAAAAAAGACTTGTCCAAAATACTACTTTTCATTAAAGGTAGAAAAGTTCATACAAACATAGACCAATCCGTCAAAAGTTGAAACAAAAGACTTAGAAAAGGATCAGTCATCAACATGAATGGTTTGATCATGGGACGTCGGAGTTTGTGGGTTCGGAAGGAAAGGCAGATCGGTAGAGACAGGAGTCGTAGAATCCGGCAGATTCTGGCCAGCCCCTTCTTGTCAGGCATCAGCATCTCCGACATTTTCTTCAGGGTTCACCAACTCGGCCGGAGACTTCGAAGCAGCACGTCTAGCTTTAAACTCTTCAAGAGTGACTCGTGACAAATCGATGTCAGGATAAAACTGAGCCACAAGACCTTTTGCAGCTTCGAAACCTTGGACCAAGAATGGAACTGCCGAACTAACGACCAGAGCTTTTAGTTCGGAGGAAGATCTATATTCTGATAAAGACTTCTCAACAGCTTCCTTTTCAGACTCCCGAACTCTCGGAAGATCAGCCTTCAGATCTTCGATCTGCCTCTGCAAATCATCCTCCCTTTCTTTCGATTTAGTTCTCTCCTCCGCCAGAGCCGCTTTCACTTCCCGAGCTTTAGCGAATTTTTCATCAGTGGCCTCCTTTAACTTTGTATTTATTATCTCAATCGAGCCCTTGGCCCTCTTGGCATCCCGAGCAGCTCGAACGAAATGGAGTCCGATAAGAGCGCTCTGCATAAACGATTATCAGGTCAGATCAAGCGGGTCGGTTTATTTAAAAAAAAAATGTGTGTATATATAAAAATATATATATATACCTTTAGAGCTGAATGAGCCAGCTGCTCGGCAAGATCAGAGGAAAACAATTGCAGAATTGAATCCCGATCAGCATGCCCCAAAAGACCTTCGAGGGCTTTCAAACTGGAAGATGGGCTGTTCAAAAAGGTACTTCCAATAGTCAGCCCTGAAAGGGTCAACGGGGCAGATTGACCTGCATTGAGCCAATCCTCGGCTGACCCCCGAGAAGGTCGAACACCAAGACCCAACCCCGTAGAAGAGCCTGTCCCGACCTCTCTTGACATCGGAATCCCAGTGGGAACCGTTTCGGCAAATCGAGGCCGCTTTGCCTTTTTCTGAGATGCCGGCTGGGTCCTGACCCGATCAGCAATTGGGACCGCCTCCGCAGGATTGACTCCGGGGGAAACACCGCCAGTACGTCATCTATGTTCAGATTCATTCCTGCGGTAAACAAGGAATACAACATAAAAAATAAAAAATAAAAAATAAAAAATAAATTTATAAACAAGGCGAATGAATCGGGTACACACTTCCTTTCTTTGTTCAGTTATTCTCTCTCCTTCGAAATGTCTATCTAGCCTTCCGATCGGTGATCTCCATTAAAATCCGAAGCTCGGCTTCCCCATCTTGTGGTCCGATCTCAAAATGCCGATATTGTTCAAGAATTGAGGCAATCGGACGACCGTCAATGGTTTGATCATGGAATAGACGAGTGACAAGATCGGTCTGGAGAAAGGTCTTTTGGTAGTCCAAGTAATATGGCTTCCAGATCGGGTCACTCCTTAACCAATTGAAGCCCCGATCTTCTGAGGATACCCAAAGAATCCGATTTGAGATTTCAGAATTCAAAGATGGACAACGCGAGAGCTTGTCCTCTGCAAAAATAAAATAAACAAAGAGATCAGCATCAGAAGTAAGGAAAAAATCAAAGAAATATTTCACATACGACATCCCAATCTCATCTACCTGGCGAAGGTCTCCATTCCCTTGGAACGGGGAAGACATGTTCCTCGTCCAACCCGAACTCCCATCCGGGACCACTCACAAAGAAATAGCTATTCTTCCAACCTTTGATAGAGGAAGGAAGATCTCCGATGCCGGGTCTTTTGGTCCTATTTCCCAGATACCACCATCCTGGGGATGCCCGACCGTTCTCCTTGAGGAAGCACATGAACTTCAAATCTGCGAAGTTCGGCTCCCACCCAAGCGACCTTCACAAGACAATGAGCCCCAGAAGAACTCGCCAGGAGTTCGGGGTCAGCATCATGGGACAAACCCCCAAACGATGGAGTACCTCCCTAATGAAGGGCTGTAAGGGAAACCTGAGACCGATCTTGAAGGTCTCTTCGTAAAAACAGACCTCGCCGAGAAGAACATCAGTGGCACGAATGTTCGCACCGGGTATCCTAATACTTACTGAGTTCGGGATACCGTATGACTTCCTAATTTCGGTTTCTCTCTCTTCCTCTAAGAGGTTTATGTGGACGAACGGATATGGAGGTCGGGGAAGTGGTTCTCCGACCCTACGAATGGGATTTGGAGGTTGAACTTGGATCGGGGGAACATCTATTTCATCTTACATGGAGCCCGAAGTACTAGTTCCGGCCCCACCACGATTCATAGTATCCCGACCAGACATCGTTAAAAGTAACTGTTTGTTTGGAAAGAAAAATTCACCGGAAAACTCAAGAAAAGTTACCGGAAAATTCAAAAGTGGGCCGGAAAACTCAAGCAAAGTTCGTGAAAAATGAAGACTACCAGAGGAAGATCTAAAAAGTACGAAAACAAAAGGTAAAAAAAGGCCAAAGGTACGAAAAATACCTTTTTAAACAGAGAAGGAGGCTGAAAGCGCGATTGAAGAGCTAGAAGAAGATCACCAGAAATCAACAAAAAATACTCCGGCAAGAAACTCTGAAAATTCCGGCGAGGTACGAATCGAAAGAGAAATCAAATAAGGGGGGAAAAATCTTTTCACTATTTATAGCTTGCCCAGCAAGCAATAAATAGATGACCTACACGTGTAACAGCGTTAACGGTATCGATTGATAGAATCGAAGAACCAATTATGACGCCCGCCAAAACCATGTCTCGAGCACATCACGGAAAAGACGGCAGACGCCTCGAAAACCCAAACGTCATCATCAGGAGAACCATCCACATTCCACCCAAACACTGATGACTCTCTGCAGCACACGCTGATCTTTAAGAGATTTTACCCGACCTGATGTACTTCCAATGAATATTACCCAAAAGATATTCTTGAAAGTAGGGGGCAACTGATGAGGGTAAAATCGTCATCAGCTCTTTATATATACGCATTTCCGATCCTTTCAAATATTCTCCGATCAAGTGAAGAGAATATCAGCCGTTATCCGAACTCAAAAAACGGACAAGATACACACCCGACCTGTTAGATCGAAACTATTCTAGATCTCGACGAAGAAGAATTCATCCAACAAATTGAATATTGATTTGTTTCGTCCGATCTCCCTATATATAAACACGTGACTATAAAATGGACTACCGATCTAACTATAAC
>JAESVK010043236.1:0-10064 GCA_017140935.1 Hamamelis virginiana
GATCCATACGATGGGACCACCGACGCAAGAGAACACATCATGACATACAAAGATCACATGTACCTAAGAGGTATTGCTGATCCGATTATGTGCCGAGCCTTCCCAATGACTTTGAAGGGACCAGCCCGAACTTGGTTCCAGAGATTGGCTCCAAATTCGATCAGCACTTTCCAGAGTCTATGCTCTGCATTCGCTGCTCATTTCGTTAGCAGCAACCGACCTAAGCGACCCACGACTCATCTTCTGAACCTCGAGCAGGAAAAGGAGGAGACCCTGAAATCCTACATTCGACGATTTAGCTCGGCGCTCCTCGAGATAGATGACATAAACGAGGGAATGGCGATCGCCGCCATGATAAAGGGCCTCAGGGCCAGAAGCTTGAGGATTTCATTCGCTAAAAGGGAACTAAAGACCATAACAGAGCTCCTGGAAAGAGCAAGGAAATACATCGGGGTGGACGATGCTTTTGACTCAGAGAAAAAGAACCGAGACTCGGCTCCAAAGAGGAAAGACAGGGACTCCGAGGAAAAGAAACTACCGGACAAAAAACAAAAGGCAGAGGCAACCGACCAACGGCGTTCTTTACCAAGAAGATTTACATCTTTTACTCCGCTACGATTACCGATTAATTCCGTTCTGAATCAGGTCGGCACACAGCCGTACGTGAAGTGGCCCCTACGTTTAAGGTCTGACCCGAAAAAGAGAGACAAGAATAAGTGGTGCGCCTTTCATAAGGATCATGGCCATCTTACCGAGGAATGCTTCGATCTCAAAAACGAAATCGAAAGCCTCATCAAAAGGGGGTTTCTGAAGGAATTCATTGATCAGTCGAAGGTCGCGAGCACCCAACAACAGGATCCCGATCAAAGGATAGGCCAACAAAACCAGAGGCTTGCGGGTGTTATAGACACTATACATGGGGGATTTATGTATGCTGGAGAAAGCAGATCGGCGAGAAAGGCATACGCAAGATCAGCAAATTCTTCAACTTCAAACCAGGTATATAACCTTTCTCATCAAAGGCCAAACAGATATGGCCTCCTAACTTTCTCTGAGGAAGACCTGAAAGGAGTCCACTTACCACATGATGACCCCCTGGTTATTAAGGCGATCATAGCAAATTACGAGGTGAGCAAAATTCTGGTTGACACGGGGAGCTCGGCTGATATTCTGTTCATCACAGCGTATGAAAGAATGGGAAGAAGGATAGCCGACCTCTTACCAATCAACACTCCTTTGGTCGGGTTCAATGGGTCGACCCTACAACCTCTTGGATGGGCGAACTTGCCAATCACGATCGGAGATCAGCCTACTCAAGCCACACGGGATGCAACTTTCATGGTCGTCGATTGTCCGTCAGCATACAATGCGATCTTCGGCCGACCAACCTTGAACGATTTTGGTGTCGCAGCCTCAACTTTGCATCTTTGTGTCAAATTTCCGACCTCCCATGGGACCGGTACGGTCAGAGGAGATCAAGCTCTAGCCCGTTCATGTTTCAACATTTCACTAGACAACAGGGAAGAACCATCAAACCAGATCCATTTCTCAGATTCGAAGGTTTCAAATACCGACAATCAAGCCGACCAAAAGCCTGACGATCGTTTATAGCAATCAAAGCAGGAAGAATCTGGAATGGATGACCTTCGAGATGAAAGTAGTTCCAGTTCAAGGACGATCCCGTTGGAAGGACTTCTAGAAATACAAATCCACCCCACTGATTCGAGCAAAACAGCAAAAATAGGGTCCGACCTCTCGACTCATATGAAGACCGATCTGGTCGCTTTTCTCAGAAAGAACTGGGACATATTTGCATGGGGGCATGAGGACATGCCTGGGATTGATCCAAATGTTGCAGTTCACAAACTACATGTTGACCCGACCTACAGACCTGTCCGGCAAAAGAAGAGAGTCACTTCAGAAGAAAAGGCTAAGGCGATCCAAGAAGAAGTACAAAAGCTTCTCAAAGCTGGCTTTATACAAGAAATCTTTCACCCCGACTGGCTTTCCAACTGCGTCGTTGTCAAGAAAAAGACAGGCAAATGGAGGGTATGCATTGACTTTACCGATCTGAACAAAGCGTGCCCGAAGGACAGTTTTCCGCTCCCACGCATTGACCAAATGGTCGATGCCACAGCTGGTCATGAACTCCTGAGCTTCATGGATGCTTACTCGGGTTACAACCAGATCATGATGAATCCTTCCGACCGAGAAAAGACAGCTTTCATAACTGCGATCGGCATGTTTTGTTTTCTACGGATGCCGTTTGGGCTCATGAATGCAGGATCAACCTACCAGAGAACTGTCACGCGAATGTTCGGACTACTACTAGGATCAACTATGGAGGTTTACATCGACGACATGTTGGTCAAAAGTCTAAAGGCCACCGATCATATCAAAGATTTGGATGAAGCTTTCAGGATAATGCGAAAGTTCGGGATGCGTCTCAACCCGACGAAGTGTTCCTTCGGGGTAAAATCTGGAAAATTTCTTGGTTTTCTTGTGACGGAGCGGGGGATTGAGGCCAACCCCGATCAAATTAAAGCTTTGCTCGAAATGAAATCCCCAACGACTATCAAGGAAATCCAAAGCCTAACTAGTCGGATGGCCGCGCTGAATAGGTTCATTTCAAAGTCTTCTGACAAAGGATCACAGTTCTTTAAAGTCCTGAAGGGGAATAAAAGATTTCAATGGACTCCAGAAGCCGAGGAAGCTTTTCAGAAACTGAAGGTCTACCTTGGGTCACCCCCACTCCTTTCAAAACCTATCCAAAATGAGGTCCTTTTTCTCTATCTTGGTGTTTCCCCTTCAGCGGTCAGTTCAGTGCTCATTCGGGAAGATAAAGAGGGACAAAGGCCGATCTACTATATCAGCAAAGCCTTGGTCGGAGCTGAAATAAGGTACCCCTATCTAGAAAAACTGGCATTTTCAGTTGTCACCTCAGCTAGAAAATTAAGACAATACTTTCAAGCTCATCCAATTGTTGTATTAACCGATCAACCTTTAAGGCACATTTTACACCGACCTGACACATCGGGAAGAATGGTAAGATGGGCAGTGGAACTCGGTGAATTCGATATCGACTACCGACCTCGATTGGCAGTAAAGGGTCAAGCACTGGCTGACTTTATTGCGGAATTCACATCCGAGGCTGAAGAAGATACTTCAATCATCCCGATCCAATCATCATCCGGAAATACAAGAGATTCGCAGCTTCACCCAGCCTGGCATCTTTTCGTAGATGGATCTTCAAACTCCAAAGGATCGGGAGCCGGAATAGTGCTCATTTCTCCCGAGGGAGAAAAAATAGAGCTAGCCCTGAGGCTCTGTTTTAAAACCACAAACAACGAGGCGGAATACGAAGCACTGTTAGCCGGACTACAAATGGCTGCCGACCTTCTTGTTCGTGATGTGCATATATTCAGCGACTCCCAGCTGGTGGTGAATCAGATCAATGGAATCTACCTGGCCAAAGAACCAGCAATGCAAAAGTATTTACAGAAAGCCAAAGAAGCCTTGAGTAAATTTATGTCAGCCTCTATCAGCCAAGTTCCAAGAGAGGAAAACTGTCACGCCGACGCATTGGCAAACTTGGCTTCAGCCGTCCAGACTGATCTGTCAAGATCAATAGTTATCAAGCTTGCCAAACGTCCTCTGATTGATATACTTGAGATCCCGATCTTAAGTATAACTACCGATCCAACTTGGATGGATCCAATCAAAGATTATATCATCACGGGTAAACTTCCAACAGATCGGGCCGAAGCTCGAAGAGTTAAAAGTCGGGCTGCTCGGTATTGCGTAATTAATGGTAACCTCTACCGACGCTCTTTCTACGGACCTTGTCTCCGATGCGTTCTGCCAGATGAAGCCAACTATGTTCTGCGTGAAATTCATGAAGGAGTGTGTGGTAATCATGCAGGAGCACGATCACTCATAAAGAAAACAGTTCGGCAGGGTTACTACTGGCCTCATATGGAGAAGGATGCCAAGACTCTGGTCCGACAATGTGACAAATGTCAAAGGTTCGCCCCAATTCCGCATCAACCTCCTAATTTCCTTACCCCGATCTCAAGTCCTTGGCCATTCGCGCAGTGGGGGATTTATATTGTTGGCCCCCTCCCGAACGCAAAGGATCAAAAGAAATTCCTGATAGTGGCGATTGATTACTTTTCTAAATGGGTAGAAGCCCGACCTGTAGCCCGAATCACCGAAAGCTGCATCCGAAGCTTTATTTGGGAAAACATCATCTGCAGATTCGGGATACCGCGTGTTTTGATCGCCGACAACGGGACTCAGTTCAATAATACCGGACTGCGAATGTTATGTACCGAACTAGGTATTCAAAATAACTTTTCCTCACCGGGCCATCCCCAAGCCAATGGACAGGTCGAGGTCACCAATCGAACAATCATCCATTCCTTGGAAAAAAGACTGGAAAGGGCCAAAAGTTTATGGGTGGATGATCTCCCATCAGTCTTGTGGGCATATCATACCACCAGTCGGGTTTCTACTGGAGAAACCCCTTTCTCTCTTACCTACGGAACTGAAGCAGTGATTCCCGTAGAGATCGGCATGCCATCTTACCGTATCGAGGTTTTCAATGCTGAAGAAAATGATCGCGAGCTTCGTTTCAATCTAGACATGTTGGAAGAGAAACGAGAGGCAGCCCGACTCAGGATGTCCGCTTACAAACAAAACATGGCTCGGGCTTATAATAAGAACGTGAAAGTAAGGCATTTTCAGTCTGGTGATCTCGTCCTTAAAAAAGTCCTCAATCCTAGCAAGCTCGAGCCTAACTGGGAAGGGCCATACAAAGTTCGTCACTACAATAGAATCGGCACTTACTGGATTACCGATCTTCAAGGAAAATTGCTAAAGCGTCCCTGGAACGCCGCACATCTCAAGAAGTACTACCAATAGAGGACTCATCCTCCCGAACTATCTCACTCTAGCTTTTTTCTGTATGTTTCTTGTTTTTTCAATATATATACAAAGTATCTTTGTTTCCTTTCTCTGATTACTTGCTGATCTTCGTACTTATATATTGTTTCTCTATATACAATATTGTTGTTTGTGTTTTTTGTTTGTGTTTTTTATTTTATCCCAATGATATGTTTCTTCCCGATGTTTTTACCTTGTTAGAATTTATTGTCTTAGTCAATTATTATTCCATAAAATTTAAGTACATTCAACATGGAAGTCCCGATCCAAACTCGGGCCAGCAAATTACTCATAGTTTGCTCATTGATCAAAGAAATTGATCGGGGGTTAAACGTCCTAACGTTACCCCCAGGTACTACGGTATCCGTCCCTGATAATTGAATGATCGCAACGAAAAAGTTCGGAGTATGATAGATAAGTTAAATTCTACTTCATAACCCCGAACCTGGGGGCATCGACAAGTTAAAAAGCGCAAAGCAATACAATGGAAATTGCACCGAACAAAAAGTTCCATTTCATTAATGATGAAAAAGTTTCAGTACATATTTTTTCCACAAAAATCTAAAGGAAATACATCAGTCATCAACATGGATCATTTGATCCTTAGAAGTCGGGGTATCAGAGCGCTCGATCGGTTGAGATGGATCGGCAGGAGGTTGAGAGATCGGCATATGTTGGCCAGTACCTTCACGATCACTGATCGTCGCCTCCTCATCATCTACGGCCGGAGGATCGGCAGGTTCTTTGGCTGCATCTCGCTGCCTCTTGATCTCCTCCAGAGTGACCGTAGAAAGATCAGCCTCGGGCATAAGCTTCGCAACAAAGTCCTTTGCCAAGTTGAAACCCCTAGCAAGGAAAGGGCTGGCTGTCTTGATCACGAGATTTTTTAACTCTGGAGAAGATCGGTAGTCCTGAACCGCCTTCTCAGCTATCTCTTTTTCGGCCTCCTTGGCTCGCAGAAGATCGGCCTCAAGAGCCTCAATTCTCTTTTTAAACTCCTCCTCCCGATCCTTTAATCTTATCTTCTCAAGCTCCAATGAGGTCTTGAGACCCCGAACCTCTTCGGCAGATTGTTCGACTTGTTCCTTCAATTTTCTTGTGATGACTTCAGCATTGCCCTTGGCTCTTCTCGCCTCCCGTGCTGCTCGGAGGGAATGAAGCCCAAGAAAGGCACTCTGAAAAATACAAACATATTATGAGGAGAAAGTCACCCGACAAAGTTTGAAAGACCAAAACGGAAGGAAAATTACCTTAATGGCCGAGTGAGCAAGTTGCTCGGAGATCTCGTTCGGCGCCATTTTGCTAAGGGTCTCTTGGTCGACCGGGCCCAGGAGACCTTCAAAAGCTTTTAGGCTCAGAGTCGGGCTGTTCATAAACGAACTGCCGACCGTGAGACCCGAAAGATTTAGAGGGGCGCCTAGTCCAGCACTGAACCATTCCCCAGCAGCGGCACGAGAGGGTCTGGATCCCAGTCCTGAGCCCTCACCAGATCCAGACCCGATCTCCGCAACGACCGGTACGGCAGTAGGAACTTCTTCTGCCGGTCGTTTCTTCTTCCGAGCCGGTTGCGCCGAGGCTCGAGCAACAGTTACTGGGGTCGAAGAAGACCCGGGAGGAACGGCAGCCCCCGCCAGAACATCGTCAAAATCGATGTCCATACCTGCAAAAAAGGTATCCCGATTAGAAAATAGTTTACAAAAATATTTACATGTCACGAGATCGGGATA
Source organism: Hamamelis virginiana (assembly GCA_017140935.1). NCBI lineage: Eukaryota > Viridiplantae > Streptophyta > Magnoliopsida > Saxifragales > Hamamelidaceae > Hamamelis > Hamamelis virginiana. The sequence goes on from JAESVK010043236.1 coordinate 6,672, forward strand.
CCTCTTTTTTTCTTTTTGCTGTTCTTTTGTCTTTGCTTTCGGTCTTCAAGCACTTTCAAGATTTCGAGCTCTTTTTCCCGATCTCTTGGAGTAATTGAAAACCTCCGATATTGCTGAAGAAGAGGTTCTATTTGACGACCGTCTGTGGTGATGCTCCTAAAAAGGCGGGGCACTAGTTCGGAAGGATGAACTTCGAATTGATAAGCAAGATAATACGGTTTCCAGGTCCTGTCGTCTCGAAGACCGTTGAACCCTCGTTCTTCCCTCCACAAACGGTCGATCCGACCGATGGTCCGATCAGGTAAAACGGGGCAACGGGAAATCTTGTCAACTGCAGACAGAAACGTTGTTAGATCGGACACAGGGGCATATATAAAAGCGAAAAACAAAAAGAAATCAAGCAAATGTTTCCCGATCTAAACTACCTGGTTCGGGCCTCCATTCCCTTGGAATAGCGAAGTTATGTACTTCGTCGGCCCCGAACTCCCATCCTGGGCCGCTGACGAAGAAGTAACTGTTCTTCCACCCTTTTATGGAAGAGGGAAGATCACCGATGCCCGGTTTGTGTTTTCGGTTGCCCAAGTACCACCATCCAGGAGATGCCCGAGCATTCTCCTTCAAGGAGCACATGCACCTCAACTCGTAGAAGTTCGGCTCCCATCCGAGCGATCTCCACAATACCATGAACCCAAGGAGTACTCTCCATGAGTTCGGTGTGAGCATCACGGGAGTTACCCCGAGCTTAACAAGAACCTCTCGGATAAAGGGTTGGAGAGGAAATCTAAGGCCGATCTTAAAAGTCTCTTCGTAGAAGCAGACTTCGCCCGGCAGAGCATCGGTGACACGGATCTCAGGGCCCGGGATACGGATACTAACGGAGTTCGGGATGTGGTAATCTCTCCTAATTTCGGTCTCTTTTTCCTCGTCTAAGAGGTTAATATGAACAAATGGAAACGGAGCTGGGGGAAGGGATTCATCGGCCTCTCGATTTTGAGCGGGATTTGGAGGAATAGCTCTGATCGGAGGGACTTCTAAGGTATTGAACCTTGATCCCGACGTACTGGCTCCAGAGCCATCTCGGAATTCTGGTCTATGCCGACCTACAGGCGGATCCCGACCCGACATACTTGGTTCAATTGTTTGACTAGCAAGAAAATAGGCCGGAAAACTCAAGAAAAAAGGCCGGAAAACTCAAGAAAATATGCCGGCACACTCAAGAACTCGCCGGAAAACTCAAAGGAAAAGTGGTTCTAATGCTAAGGAAAAGAAATAAACGGGAAAAAGAACGGAAAATGCTAAAATGTTGAAAGAAAGGTTAAGAAAATACCTTGTAAACGGAAAGAAAGGTTGAGAAAACTGAGAAACGAGAATGGAGAAGGCTGAATTCACGAAAAATTCTCCGGCGACGCTCTGACGAAATTCCGGCAGCAATTCGAATGAGAGATGGATGAAATGAGGGGGAAGAAACCCTAGCTATCTCTTTTATAGCCAGCCCGACAGATGGTTAAACGAAGTTGAGACGCGTGGCGACGTTTGAAGAAACCAAGAAGGACTAATGATGAGGACTGCGAGCTGTCGCCTCGTTCACGACTCCCAAAAAACGGCTAAGACGGCCAACCGTCACCTCGATCACGATTCCCCATTAACAGGCTGGAGGCCGCAGACCTACGCCTTAAAACACGCTCCCCAAATGGCGGCTGACCTCGAAAGGCCAATCGACGATCAAACCGTAAGCCTCGAAAATCAAATTTACACAAACCGATCAATTTGCACAATCCAAGAACATTCACAACCGATGTAAAACTTTAAAATCAAGTTATAACCGATCTACGATCTATTGTCTCAAAGATCTTATGTACTTGTGAAAATTCGTCGATGTTGAAAATTCACAAGTAGGGGGCAACTGAAGTGGAAGAATACCGTATACCGATCTATTAATGACACGTGGAAGAGAGCCGTCTACCGATCTATTAATGATCGTGGAAGAGAGCCGTCTGCCGATCTATTAATGACACGTGGAAGAAATCTGAACCGGATGTGTCTACGTTCGTTTTCGATATCTCAAAATGGTACCCGATCTATTTGTTATGACCGATCTCTACAAAGCCAGCTGTAAAGAAGACACTCATTACACTAACAGCCTCTGCAAAACCTGCGGGTTTTGCAGGTCTGATATTGGACAGTGACAGGCCATCATGATTCGTAGAAACGGTTACGGAAATATCCTAAAAAGGTGGATTTCCGACCCTACCCCGTACGGACTTCATGTAATTACCACACACGACCAACCTCTATAAAAGGAAAAGGTCACATCCAATACGAGGTATGCACAAAAAACCCTACTCAACTTTAAAACATTCTCTTTGTTTTCTTGTCTTTGTGTACTGACTTGACCGTCGGAGTGTTGTAGGTAAAACACCCCACCGGTGTAAGAGGCTTACACATCAATTGATCAGATCAATCCCGCAGGTTAACCGGATCATTCCTTTTTTACACCTTTTTACCTCTTTTCATACCTTGAACCTCTTTTTGACCTCATCAGATTGGCGCCCACCGTGGGGCCGATAGCATTAATCTTTCGGCGCTTATTCATCCAACATCAACCATGGTGATTACTAGATCCGGGGTACTAAACGACGATGACCTCAACGTTCCAATCACGGCAAACACTCAGGCCGATTTACCTCAAATCGGCAACTCGCCTCTCGACGATGCACACGAGAGATCGGAAAGGCCACCCTCAACAAACAAAGAGCCAAGCCAACATCATGAACCCCAAATATTACCACCTGCTCGATACGACATAGGGTCTTCCTCCAACGACCCATATCAACTCCATTTCCTAAACATGCAGAAACAAATGGAGAGCATGACCCTCATCATCCAAACCTTAACTCGTCAACAGGAAAGGCTCTTGTCGCACGAAGCTCACAACCACTCTCCTCCAAACCAACCACCGATTCCAACATTTCCTCAACACACCAGAGGGCAGGAAATGGCACCGCAACCACCACCCCCGAGGAGAACGGCGGTTGAAAGTAGACGATCGGCACCTCATGAAAATCGGAGCGAACATCAAGAGGATGAAGGAAGTAGTTCTGAGATTGGATCGAGAAGACGACCTACGAACCTTGAACAACACCGTGAACGTGAGGATGAACGCTCTCAGGGAACGGGAGGATCAAGGTTGAGGAGGCCTCGGCGAGAAACTACCCGGTTCACTCCGTATCCCAGGGTAGGGGAGCAAGCGAGAGAAAATAGACCCAGGGAAGAACATCAATCTTCCCCATTCATTTCCAGGGTTCTACGTGAACCTTTACCCGACAAGTTCAAACTACCGACCATCGATCCATACGATGGGACCACCGACGCAAGAGAACACATCATGACATA
>JAESVK010043240.1:0-10904 GCA_017140935.1 Hamamelis virginiana
CTTCCCCTGGTTGTTCGTGTCTTAAATGAGGTTAACACCCTCTCTTTTATAGGAGAAGGAAGGCGAGTACAAAAGGCGTCAAATCACTGACAGGAAGGCCGGGGCGCAGCCAAGCAGGCACCCTGGCTCCATTTTTAATCATGAGAACAGATGATTTGACTGATTTTGTACAGTTGATACCGCCGCCTTAGGTCTTAGCATAACAGTGCTCGACCTAGGCTCTGCAATGGCGGCCATAGCCCACATTGTATGAGCGCACACTGCCCGAGGCGGGAAGTCAATAAATGCAGAGAGAGAACATATTGCATTGCCCATGTGTCATTTCTTGGGTTGCCAGGTCAACCAGGTCAAGATGAAGGGGTGACCCTGCCTCCTCGCGAGGGCATCCCTTCGCGTCGACGCTCTTCTGTCCCAGCCGCCAGTCCTATTCCCCACACTTCGATCTTACAGCAATAATAAGTCTCGGTCTCTCGCGGCTTGTTCATATAAACGTATAGGAAAGATAGGTAGGGGACGAATGCCTTCAGCATTTCGTCGCCCTTGCCATTAGTAGAAGGGTCGATGGAGGTTTCTACTTTCTTCCCACCCTGTTCAGAGGGCGAACTCAAGAGAAGGCTTCCGTCGTGATGCTCTACTTGGCGTCTTCTCTGACCCCATCCATGAAATAGGGGCGATGCGAATGCAACCATCCTGGGGAGGGGGTCCTAGAACCGCGACCTCCTGAGATAAGGTCGTGACCGAAGGGATATGCTCCCCATCCCGATAGGATGGACGACCGAGGTCGTTTTGTTTAATTTCAAGTATAAACATTTTGCCCCCCGCACCATTGCGACCTTGCGCGTTGGTGGCAGGGGCGCAAAGGTGCGACGCTTCGCTTCTTGTCAGACTGACTGTCCTCGTGTTGATGGGATATGTGTCACTCTCTCATTCGTAGGGAAGTGGATCGTCAGGGTGCATTTAATGCGATACGACGCTTCGGCGGCGCTGGACACGCGACCAGATGCGCCATCATTGTTCCTTCGAGTATAAATACCCCTCAATGCTATTCATTTGTACGTTTTCAGAAGGTTTTTATTGCAAGGTCGAGATCTCTTGCTCTCAAGCTTCCTCGCTCTCTCTCTTCTTCTTTTATATATCCTTCGACCCTGTAATGGCTCCCGCCGACCAATCGCCACCACCGACAATCACTATCGCCCCACTGGCATATGTTGACAAGTCGATCCCTCAGGTTCCACCGACGGAGACATGGAAGGATTCTTTTCTTCTTTCGGACAGTTTTTGGAAGGTCGCGGACAAGGGCGAGGCCATAGGAGGATCCCTTTCCCATGTTCCAATGTATCCTTACACCGAGTCTTCAGCTGATGAGGGCGTCCCTACTAACGGGGCGGCCATGACTCGTTTTTGCATCGAGAGGGGAAATTACCCTGAGTCCCCGATGGCTTTTGCGTCCTTCTCCCTTCCTTCGACCTGGTGGGATGCTTGGGTGAAAGACATCCTCTCGACCGTGGGCCATAGGAAGATGCTTCAGAAGGCTGGGGTCCTTGGCGCAGTGATGATGAGTGATACATTATCGATCCCTCGAGATAAGAACGGGCTGAGCTTTCTCCTGTCCAGGTGGTGCGCAGGGACGCACACCTTTGTCTCAGCATAGGGGAGTTTGTCCCGACCTTGGAAGACGTGAACGTCTTGATGCGTTTGGACATCTTTGGGCGCAAGGACGTTGGGAAGATTGAGCTCACTACCTCAGAGTTACAGATGGAGGGGAAGTTGATCGAGGCACTAGGGCTCGCCTCTAAGTTCAGGTCGACCTTTTCCCAGGGCGGGAAGGCCGACCCTCGAAAGAACTCATGGCAGGCCTGGACCCGTTATTTCTTCCGAGATTATGACACCAAGAATCTCGACGCCTGGGCCGACTCGCCGAGGAAGGGAGGAGACCTGTATTTCGAGGCCTTCCTTGCTATGTGGCTGGGCCGCTATGTGCTGGAGGGCGCCCATGAGGGAGGGCTCAATGCTCTGGTTTTTCCACTGGCGATCAAGATCGCGAGGGGGTGTAGATTCGCGCTCGCCCCCCTGTTCCTTGGGAACCTGTACTGCCGACTCGACTATATCTTGATCGATTCGGAAAGGTCGATGGGTCGATACGCGGTCAACACCTTCGTCAGCGCGGCCTTCTTTCAGATGTTTCTTTACGAACGTTTTCCGGGATACGCTCCTCGGCCGTCCTCTTCTTCGGCCTATGCGGAGTTTAAAGAGAAAGACGGGGTCGGTCGAGCATTGAGATGGTCGAAATCTAGCCCTCGAGGGCATATCCATGATTTCATCGACTCGGCGATCAGTTTTACGCCCCGCCCCTACATATCAGAGCTGAAGGGGTACAGAGGGTCGGCCTTTTCTGCAAAAAGGCCAGTTACTGTCGACTTGCGAGGTGAGGTCGATGGCCTTTACTACAACATCCTTATGGCTGCCTGCTATACCCACCTCCCCGCTCTTCTGGAAGAGGAGAAGAAAGTGGTGCTCTACAGCCTTTACAGAGCATCGCAACAATTTGGCTTCGATCAGTGCGTCCCTCCCGCGCACGTGACCACGCTCGACTACACTGGGTTATGCTCGAAGTTCACCCGGGCCGAGGGCGCAAATAACTTTCTGGACCTCACGGTCGTGATTTTTCAGGGTCCCGAACGCCAGGGTGTATACACTCCGGAGCATATGAAGTTCTGGAACAGGAATATTCAGGAGTTGAAGAAGTTCGTTCAATCCCCACCTGTGGTCCCTCTGGTTAGGATCGTGACAAATGGGGATGTTTCACTTAGGTTGGTCCCGAAGGTGCGGGCGAAGGCAGTAGCCCAGCCAGCTGAGGTCGAGCCCCAGCGACCTCCATCGCCTAGGAAAATGAGGGCGAAAGCCCAGAAAGAAAAAGAGGGCAACGCAGCTCAGTCTCTGCTTCCCGCGAAGTGACCTCCTCCCTCTGACGACGAACCCAGCGGCTCGAAGAAGGTCCGTAAGGAGGTAGGTCGGAAGTTGTTTATTTTCTGTTCTTCTTGCCATACATAGGTCGGTTTTAAATGAGTTTCATGGTGATTGACCAGGTCTCCCCCGAGGTCGTTCAGGCAACATATCTGCCCCCAGTTGAGAAGTCGGAGTCCGTGCCGTCGTCTGGTGTCGCACGGAGGCTCGTTCTGAGAGACGAGGACAAAGAGGATGGAGAGACTGAGATCGCCGGCCAGGTGCGGGTAAGGGCAAAGTTATCGCCCCCGTGCCCCAACAGAAACCGGCCAGATCGAAGTCCCCGGGCACAGGGTGATCGAGGGTCCTCTGGTCGTTGACGTGCCGGGGGAGTCAGGCTCTAGCTCGGAGGGGTCAAGCTCGGAGGGGAGCTCTGAAGAAGGCTCGACGGAGTCAGGCTCAGAAGAGTCCAGCTCCAAAGAAGGCGAGAAGGGGAAGGGCAAAGAAGAGGCGGCCTCACCTCCCTTACAGACCTCGATCGAGCATATCCCCGTGGACGTGAGCGGTGCAGCCCTCACCGGTCTGGTGGAAAGGGTGACGATTGCCAAGGGAACCACTTCCGCTGGCTCGACTGAGACAGTGAGGCCGTCGTCAGGCGCGAAGGTTTTGATTCCGATCGACGAGACCCCCCCTGCAGGCACCCAAAGTGCAAAGAGTGCTTCGAGGAAATCAAAGAGCGATCCCCCCCTCCGACACCAAGACTCCCTAGGTACTGCCGCGTTTAGATATTTTGTGTCTTTATTAGGCGGAGACATGGCGCCTTATGTTGTTTCCTTATCTCATGTAGTGCAAACTCCGAGCTCGTCCCGACCTTCTTTCCACATCGACCCAATGCAACTGACTCCTGACCCAAAGGATCGCATCCCTTTTGCCGCTGACGAGGTCGATATTGATGATGAATATGGTATCTCCCCTAGAGAAGCCTCGATCCTTCGTCGGGCGATCGCAAGGCATGGGAATTTCAGAAAAGACTGCAAACTCGCGAATCCCCTTCTCCGGAGTACATACTTATCGGTGCTGGTCAACATCATCCGTCTCCTCACAAACCAACACGCCCTCGTCCTTGACCGATCGTGACTTGGCATTCCTGAACTCCAGCCTCGATGATCTAGAGCTCGCTGGGTATGACGTTAAGTGGCTGCGATCGTGTTATGATAGCGTTTGCCCAGTCATCGAGTACGCCCATGCCTGTGCCGAGATCATCCTTTACAAGGATCGCTTGGAAGAGCTGGCGGAGGAAAAGGAACGGATCAAGGCGAAGATAGCCGAGTTAGAGGAGGTCGCGAGGGCGCGGGGTAAGAAGGCGCGGAAGCAAGGGATCAATGTGGATGCTATCATAGGTCCTAGATTAATATGAATGTATTTTCCCTTTTTTTTTTTGTAACTGGCTCAAACTGTAACCTTGAAGCATGAATAGAATGGAATCTTTCTTCCTTTTACCTTGTCTCGTTTCTTGCATATATCTTATCAAACTTCGATGGATACCACAACAAAACGGCATCTCATCGCAATTTAGAAGCAAACAAAAAGAGCATTTTACAAAAGTAAACTCGACCTAGGGATAGTAGGATTAAATGTGACTTAGGCATAGTAGGATTTAATCCAAACCACATTGATCGGGGGTAAGAGGTCATCGGAGTCAGGTTTGGAGAGTCGATAGTAGCCACTTTCGTTGGCTTCCCGTACCACATAAGGTCCCTCCCATTTGGGGGCGAACTTATGTGGTGCGGGTAATCCTCTCCTTACGTGATCCGTCGCCTTCAAAACAAGGTCCCCTGCCGCGAAAATCCTTGGTCGCACAAGCTTGTCATAGGCACGTGCAACCCTCTTCTGATAAACCTGAAGGTGAGCGTTTGTCTTATTCCTTCACTCTTCGAGGCTTTCGAGGTCGGTCAATCTCTCTCTAGGGTTGACCTCGCTGCGAAGAGCGAGCCTTGCAGAGGGCACAGCGATCTCGACTGGCAAGACAGCTTTTGCCCCATATACCAGAGAGAAAGGGGTCGCGCCAGTTGCCCCTCTCTTCGACGTCCTGTACGCCCAAAGAGCCAAAGACAACTGGTCGTGCCACGATCTCGGTTGTTCGTGCACCATCCGACTTAGGATTCTCAATAACGTTTTGTTGGTGGCTTCGGCCTGTCCGTTTCTTTTAGGATAGTAGGTCGTCGATTTGGCATGGTCGACCTTCTACTTCGCTAGTATCTCTCGGACTTGTTTGTTCACAAACGGTGTTCCATTGTCTGATAGGATCCTTTTGGGGATTTCAAACCTGCAGATAATGTGCTCCTTGATAAAATTTGCGACTGCGCCACCAGTTGCCTTCCTAAGTGAGACGGCTTCGACCCACTTTGTGTAACATTCGGTCGCGGCTAAGATCCATATATTACCACGTCCCGACGGCGAGATTGGTCCGATAAGATCCATCGCCCAAGTGTGGAAAAGCCAGGGCGTGCTGAGGCTATGGAGGTCGACCGCAGGAGCTCTAATCCGATTAGCGTGGGTTTGACACGGTTGGCACCTCTTTGCAAAGTCTTGAGCATCCCTCTCCATGGTGGGCCAATAGTACCCCAAGTGTAGCAGGTGTCGAAATAGTTTCGCGCCCCCTTGATGCTTGCCACAGTCGCCCTCGTGGGCTTCTTTAAGGATTACGGGTACTTCGCCTTCTCATATGCACCTCAAGGGCGCGCCATGCCACCCCTTGCGATATAGCACGCCTTCCCTTAGGAAGTATCTCGGGGCTTTCTTCTTGATCAAGATCGCATCTTTCACTTCCGTCGGTAGTGTCCCTTCTTTCAAGAAGTCAATATAAGGTTGTTGCCACTCCACGAATTCGACCGTCCCTCCTTCGAGGGGGTCAGGACTACTATGACATTCCGGGCATCGATCTTGGACTTCACTCGCATCCTTCGCCATCGTCGGCCAATAGTACCCTGTCTTTGGATTCTCCTATATAACGAAATTTCATTCTTACAGCAATATTGTTCATGAGCGACCTCGAGTAATTTAATGGCTACGATCTGCCCGATGCATCGTGAAAGGATGCCGTCGGATCCCCTGAAGTATAGTTCACCGCCCCTGTCATAGTATTTCTCGAGACCCTGTGGTCTGGCAGCGTCGAGTTTTACTTTCTCAAGCTCTACCAAAACTTGTTTTCGCCAGTAATCTCTCTCGGGATCGTCTTCTGGGACAAGGTTCAATATTGGGCAGGGGAGGGGTCGCTGCCTTATTTCGATGTTCAATTCTTCCTTGTCGCTCATAGTAACCTTTGAGGCCAAGGTCGCAAGGGCGTCGGCGTGCTTGTTGTTCGACCTCGGGTGATGTTCGACCCTAACTTCCTCAAATCTTCCCAGAAGTTTTTGGACTAGGGTTCTGTATGGCGCCAATAAAATTTCCTTGACAGCGAATTCCCCAGATGTTTGCTTCACAACTAGGCTAGAGTCTCCTAGGATACAAAGTCGAGTTACTCCCATTTCGCGCGCGAGCAAGAGTCCTAAAATTAGGGCTTCGTATTCGGCCTCATTGTTGGTCACTCCAAAGGCGAGCTTGTAGGAATAGGAGAGGGTCGAGCCTTGAGGGGTCGTGAACACAATCCCGGCTCCACCTTCATTTCCTCCTGCTGAGCCGTCGAAGCTCATCTTCCATTCCTGTCCGGAGGTCGATTTTACTTCTTCCATACTCCCTGGGATCTCGTCCATAATGGGCTCGTGGTCGTGGCTTGGGAAGTAGGCTAGAAGGTCTGCCAATGCTTGGCTCTTGATTGCCTTCGGGGATACGCATGAAATCTCGAATTCGCTCATCATGAGGAGCCATCTTACCATTCTTCCTGAAAGAGCAGGTCGTGTGAGGAGGAATCTGATGGGGTCGCATTTAGTGATGATCTGCAGCGGATGGGCCAAGAGATAATGTCTGAATTTCTGGCATGCGAACACAAGGGCGAGGCAATGCTTTTTGACCCTGGGGTATCGCATATCTGCCCCTCGTAGGATGCGACTTACGTAGTAAACCGGTCGCTCTTGCCCCTCTATCTCCTGAGCCAGGAGCGCGCCTATCGATCTTTCCGTGGAAGTCAAATACATGATGAGCGGGATCCCGCGTCGCGGAGAGATCATGGTCGAAGTCGAGCTTAAGGCCTCCTTGATCTTATCGAAAGCTTTTTGATGTTCGGTTGTCCAGACAAACAATGCCTTCTTCTTCAACAGTTAGGAGAAGGGGGCGATAGTCTCTGCGAGGGCTGGAACTAACCGTCTAACATATGAGACCTTCCCTAGGAAGCTTTTTAGTTGCTTCTGTGAAGTGGGAGGGCGCATTTCTTTTATCGCTCTTGCTTTTGATGGGTCGACATCAATCCCATGCCTGTGTACCAAAAATCCCAAGAACTTGCCCGCTGATACCCCAAAGGCGCACTTTAACGGATTCATCCTTAGGTTGTATTTTCTGCACCTCTCAAACACCCTCCTGAGGTGGGCTATATGATCCTTTTCAAGCTTTGATTTCACAACTATGTCGTCGACGTAGTCTTCCAAAATGTCATGCATCATGTCATGGAAGATCGCAGTCATTGCCCTCTGGTAGGTCGCACCGGCGTTCTTAAGACCGAATGGCATGACGACATAGTAGAAGTTCCCCATGGGCGTTCTGAAGGCGGTCAAGGTCGCGTCACTTTCATCCATACGAATTTGGTTGTATCCACTGAACCCATCCATGAACGAGAACATCTCGTGTCCTTCGGTTGCATCTATGAGGGTGTCCACATTTGGCAAAGGGAAATCATCTTTGGGGCAAGCCTTGTTGAGGTTGCGAAAGTCGACGCAGCAACGGATTTGCCCATTCTTCTTTTTGACCGGGACTATGTTCGCCAGCCAGGTGGGATGTTGGATCGGCTTGATGAAACCTGCCTCGAGCAATTTTTCAATCTCGGATTTAATTTGAGTCTCGAGCTCCGGACGAAAGACTCTTGGGGGCTGCTTGATGGGTCGTGCTGTCTTTGATACTTCTAGCCTGTGGGAAACGACCTTGGGATCTAGGCCAGGCATCGTGGAATATTCCCATGCGAAGACATCCTGAAAATCTCTTAACAGGGACAAAAGGTCATTTTTCTTGTTTGGGGAGAGGTTACTGCTTAGGAAGACCGGTTTGGGGTCGCCTTTTCCATCTGATAAGTCGATTTTTTCCAACTCCTCTTCTCGGGGCTTTGACGCGTCTTGGAAGCATTCGGGCGCGACAGGCAAATGGTTGCAGTTGGGCGAAGGGTTAGCTATCGCCGGGTCGACACAACTGGGGTGCAGCCCAGCTTCGGGCGAGGCTGCCCCAGCATATCGTCATAAGCGATAGATGATGCGGCCACAAAGCAACTGTACTCGTTTGACAGAACTCCCTTTCTCGGCCCAGACTCTTTTTTTTCTGTTTGACCCCCTTGATCCTCCTCGCCCCACTTTGGTAATTGGAGGGATCTAGGTGGGGGAATGACCGATTCTCCCTCGGGGGATAACTCGTCATATCTTTCCGCGTCGGCTAGGTGTGCCTCTTCAGGTTCGAATGGGGAGGTCGAGGCAGGGATTCTAACGACCCCGCCTTTCCATCGACATTTTACACACTGGTGAAAGGTGGAAGGCACCACCCTATACTTGTGCAGCCAAGGTCGTCCCAGGAGGATGTGATAGTTCGTGTCAACATCAATAACTTGAAAGCGCGAGCTCCCTCTCATTAGGCCGACTTGCAGATCGAGATCCACGTACCCTAGGGTTTTGTGATGGGCCCTGCGAACCCGAGTACATTCATGGGTATTCTCACTATCTTGTCGGCGGTTATCCCCGCTTTCTCCGGTGTATGAATCGACACAATGTTTATGGACGACCCTGTGTCGACAAATGCGAGCTTTATTTCGACCCCATTAACGAAGGCCGTCAAGAACAGAGGCCTGTTGTGATTGAGGTAGGGCATCTCAATATCCTCATCGGAGAAGGTAATCGAGGTTTCATGGATCTTGACCTTTCGCCTAATCGATCCCCCTTCGGCGAAAGCTGCCTCGTGCTGCTCGTGCGCGACCTTGGCGAGGGCTCTGGAGGCTTCGAATTTGGTCACCTCGCTGAAGCCCAACTGATCATAGAAATGCTTAAATTTAGGGGTCTGTTGCAAGGATGCAGCGATCCCATCATACTCTCCCAGCTGATCGATCCCGTCTTCTTCATGTGCTTCGCCTGTGTGAGAGGCCATGTGGGTTTGACCTCCCGCGCTAGTATGGGCTGGGAAGGGGACATGGTTCACGTCTACTGCTGGGGCCATCACCTGGAGCTCTCCTGCCTTCATTTTCCTTTCGAAGATCCTCCTCAAGGCCCAACAGTCCATCGTTGGGTGCCGCGTATGTTGGTGGAATGCGCAGAAATTAGGGTGGGCTCGGTCGTGAGCCGTAGGTTCGACATCGACCGAGGGCAATGAGATCGCCCCATCTTTCACCCATTGCTCCAAGAGATGGAGGACTTCCTTAGCTCCACAAGGAAAAGGGGGTAGATCGACGGGCTCTTTCCTCTGTCATCGTCCCCCTTTAACCCTCTTTTGTGGCTCGGCGATCGCGACCTCGGCTGTGGCCGGCCTCTTTTCTCTCTTCCATTCAAACTTTTGAGCGGGAAGGGGCACGCTCTTGCTGGTCTTTCGCGCTGCCTCGTACAACTTAGAAAATGAAGAGAGGGTGAGGTTCTCGAGGTACACTCTATAAGCCATGTTCATCCCTGCCACACAGAGGCTCACTAATCCTTCTTCTGCGATGGAGTCGTAGCATTCCATCGCCCTTTCCCGGAATCTCTTGACATATTGGACCAAGTCTTCGCCTTGGCTCTGGCGCTCTTGGCTGAGCGTGATCGCGGTTACGCGTTCGTCGACCCAGAAGAACTTTTTGTAGAAGGTGCTGACCATAATGTCCCAGGTCGGCATCGATTCTGGAGTGAGGTTCGAATACCAAGTGTAGGCACCCTCCGTGAGAGTTTTCGAAAATTCTCTAAGCCTTAAGCCCTCGTTCGATCGGTAGGCTCCTAGGGCGTCTAGGAAACGCACCACATGCTCCCTGGTGTTCCCCTTTTTTCCATTAAACATTGGGAATTTCAAGGGCGGCACATACCCTACAGGGTAAGGCGCGCTAGCAAGCTCGAGGGGATAGGGAGGGCGTAGGTCACAATCAGGTACCGGCGGCAAAGGCCGAGAGAACCTGGCGCGTTCTTGTTGCAAGAGCCTTTCGAGATCCTCCCTTGTAATAAAAGAGCTAGTTGGCGGTGGGGTCGCTTCTACGGCAGGAGGAAGTGCTGCGGCCGAGCCGGTCCCTTCTCTTGGTCGCGAGGCTCCTCCTTCCCCTCTAGTGGCGTCTGCGCCCCTACGAAGCTCGGGAGAGTTGGATTCGGGGGCTACAGTCTGCGACTGCAGTATTTGCAGCATTTTTTCTTGAGTTTCCTGCATCATGGCGGTGATGGTGGGGGTGAGTGTTGCCATGATCTCATTAATGATGGATTGGTGGGCGTTACCGTGCGCTGAGTCGGCGATTTCTTCGCCATTAGTGCCAGCGCCGCCGCCTGCACCGATTCAGTTGCTGCTGAGCGTTCGAGCCGCCATTACAGGTACAATCTCCCCAGTGGAGTCGCCAAAATGTTTACAAAGGAAACTGAGGAGGTTCTTGCAATCATGAGGACTGCCGTGAAATGACGGTTCTTTGTACACGTAGAGCTGTATGTTATAAATAGTATGAATGGATGAGGAGGGGAACAGAGTAGGTCGAAATGATCAATCCTCAAGACGCGATCTGGGGGTTGTTCTTTACGATCTTGTCCTCAAGATCGCGAGGAATAACACTTGCAATAAATCCTCTCCCTCCCTCTTCCCCTGGTTGTTCGTGTCTTAAATGAGGTTAACACCCTCTCTTT
>JAESVK010043249.1:0-22743 GCA_017140935.1 Hamamelis virginiana
CATGAAATAGGAATCCATGATGCCATCACTTTATCTACGAGAGGCTTTCAGTGCAATGGTAAGCTTCTCGCGGCTGCTTTATGTTTTTGGTCCCCCACCTTTAACTGTTTTCACTTTCCATGTGGTCCCATGTCTCCAACAGTCATGGACATTTGTGAAATTACAAGTGTATTTCCCTTTGGTTCTGAAATTACAACCTTTTTGGCTGAAGGTCAAACTTCAACTTACAATTTTCCTCAAAGCAAAGACCTTAGCTACTCTGCCTTTATCAAGGCTGAAATGAAAAATGATTCGAAGAAATTTTCAAAGCAGGAATATATTTCTTTTCTTCTTTTTTGGATCAACAGATTCCTGATTTGTTCTTCTTCTCAAAGAATTACTCTGGAATTTCTTTATTTGGCCAAGGCTCTGTCTTCGAAACATACCCTTGCTTTAGCTCCTTTTCTTTTGGCCAATCTCTACAAAAGATGCCAAGAAATGCATTCTAAGAAATTGTCTTATCAGATGGGGGGTCCCTTTTGGATTTTGCAATTTTGGCTATATGCATATTTTCCTGAAATTCGGCCCAACTTAATTGATTTGAAAGAACAAACTTTTGTTAACTTTAGTGAGAGAATGATAATGACTGAAAGTGTTCCTTCTTTTTCTTTTGAGCAATATTTAAATTTCTTTCTTAATCTGGATCTTCGAAGGAATGCTTCTTTCTTTCAACCATTCTTCAATCCAAAAGTTGGGCCTCAATGGATAAAAAAGATTAAAATATTCAACACCAAGAGACTTACCCCTCATATGTGACAAATTCTTGGGCCAGCTTTCTAATCAGTAGAGACCTTGTTGTTTCTTCTTTTGCTACAAGGGGCAGAGCACAATTTTTTGAGTCCCAAATTGAACCATACATGCCTAATCTTTTTGCAAGGCAATTTGGTCTTCTTCAAGCCATTCCCCTTCCATATGTCAGTTCATTCAATCCAGTTGCTTCTCAGAGAGTAACCTTTAAATCCACTGACCAAATTCAAAGCATTCAAACTTTTTACCTCAAGTCAAAAAATAGCTTTCATTTCTTCCAATTTGGGAAATCAAATATTACTGAGAACTGTTTTGAGACTTGGTGGGAGACCAACTGGCAGCAAGCATATGGTGGCTTTGATATTCCCAATCTGGCACAAGTTTTGTTCCCTTTCGAACTTCGTTCAACTACTTCAGTTGATGTGGGAACTTCTGACAAGACTGCTTCTTTACTTTCAACTCAAGTTCGGGTAAAGACAGTGAAAAAAGAGAAGAAAGTAAAAGATACTGAACAAGTTTCTCCCAGCAAGAGAAAGAGTAAGTATTTATTGATGCATACATTTTTATTCAAACTAAAAGAGTTTATTAATAATAATATTGTAAATGCAGGTCAGAGACTTCTGAGTCAATCGAGACAAAAAACTATCATCAGTGATCCAACTGAGATAGTAATCAGTGATGAAGAGAGTGAGAAAGAAACAGAAGAGGCTCCACAATTAATTCAGAGAAGAAAAGCTTCGATCCAAGATCTTCCAGCTGTGTCTGCATCTCAAGCTTCTTCTGTTGCCACAGTGGAGAAAGGAAAAAAGAAGTTGTATCCTGACCTCTTTCCTGAGCAAAGGACTAAAGCCCTTCACAGTCCTTCTCAACTTTTGAAGCACACTGTTGTTTCTCAAGAAATTCCCAATCCTGCTACTGATTCTGAAGAGGATTTGACTCGACAAGAGAGAAAAAGAAAAAGAAAAGAAGAGAAGAAAAAAGAAAAAGAAATAAGGAAGGAAAAAGAGAGAATGGCAGAGTTAGAGGCTAAAGTAGCCTTCTATGAAGCCAGAGCAGAGAAGAAAAAGGAAAAGAAACAAAAAAGACAAAAACGAGTTGAAGAAGAGAAAGATCATGAAATTTTGACTCCAACTCCTTTGGCAATGATGGATACTTCTGGCTATATTGCCAATTTTCAAGTAAATTCTCATATTTACTTTAAATTCTGCCAATATCTATCTAAGACATTTCATTCTAATTGTCTCTTTTTTTTTTCTTTTTAGATTCCTGCACCTTCAGAAATTCCTTTTTCAACTCTTGCTACTCCCTCGGTATCCCCAGAGGTAAGAAATACAAGTTTATTGAACAAAATTTTATTGTATTTATTTTATTCAATTTGCTAATATTTTCTTATTTCAGATACACGAGCTGCTTCGGAAAATGGCTTCACATTTCGAGGCACTACCTCCAGAATATTATGAAGCTCTTCAAGCTACTGCTATTTTCGTGAGTTTACATTCCTCATGTGTATTTGATTACCAAAAATATAAAAAATCAAATATTTACCTTTAATTTATTGATACAGTCATCAACACCTATTAAATTCAAAGGTTTGGAAAAAATCCCCTCTCCTTCAATTTCTTAAGACACTCAAATGAGTCCTCCCATCAAGTTATTAACTTGTGAAGCTTCAACTGAGGTAAATATAAATATATTTTTTCTTTATATTTACTTTTGGTAAACTTCTTAAATAACATTCAATCTCTTTCCTACAGACAAAAAGTCAAGAAGAAAAAGTACCTGCATCTATTCCTAGCAGTCAAGTGGATATACCTTCTTCTGATGCATACTTTTCGGATACTGATGATACTTTGGAATTGGTCAAATTAGCTGCTTCTGCTGTTCAAACTCCAGAGGATGAACCAGTAGAAATTCTAACTATTCATTCCTATTCAGCTAAAACCAAATCTCTGTTTCAAAAGTGTTCTGCTATTTCTCTAAATGACCTGAATCAGATTGAGCTTCGAGATGAAGTGTTAGCACAATGCAATGATCTTCTTCAAGATTTACAGAATGCATCTCCAGGGTCTCCCACTAATCTGAAATATCTGATCACTCATATGATTACCCTTATAAAGAATCATGAAGAGATAAGGAATGACCTGGCTCAGTGCAATGTGACTCTTGAAGAAATGCACCTTTTCTCTAATACATTGAAGACCAATCTGGATTCTCAGAAAGAAATAGATCAGACTATTCATCAGATTGATTCGAAAATTGAAGCTCTTCAAAAGGAACTGCAGGACCTTCAGACTGAGAAGACTTCAAACCAAGAGAAACTTCTGGCTTTAAAAACTGAAGCTCTTCCAACGGAAGAAAAATTGAAGTTTCATCTTGACAACAATCCACAAATTGCCAGGAAGAAAAAAGGACTCATGCAATATCTGGATAGCAACAGTGCTGATTGGGAGAGTTTCAAGAAATCTTTGCAATTTTTCTAGAAAAAAGGATGTATTTGAAACAATTTCACAATTACTCTTATGTAAACATTTGCTTCGATCCTTTATGAATATATTTTCTTTTGTGTATATTACATGTTTCTATTCTCCCATATTGTTGGAAAGTATTCTTTTAAGAATCTTCCATTAATTTTCTTATTGTGTACATACCCATTCATTCCTCTTAAATGGTATGCACCTCCTTTTAAAACTCGATGAATTTGAAAAGGTCCTTCCCAATTTGGTGACCATTTCCCAAATTTTTGATCTTTCAAACCAATTGGTAAAATAGTTCTCCATACCAAATCACCTTCTGCAAAGGTTTTGATTTTAACCCTTTTGTTATAAGCCCTTGTAGCCTTTTTCTTTTGAATTTGAATTTGATTAAGTGCATCTACTCTTTCTTCATCAATGTTATCAAGCTCCATATACATGGATTGATGGTAATCTTCAAAAGACATTTGATGTTGTTTGGCTACTCTTAATGAATTCACATTTATTTCCATTGGGAGTACTGCATCATGTCCATATGTCAATGCATATGGAGTTGTTCCAGTACTAGAACGTTTCGAAGTTCTATAAGCCCACAAAACTTCTATCAACAATTCATGCCATTCCCTTGGGTTATCTTCAATCATCTTCTGCATAGTTTGTTTGATAGTTTTATTCGAAGATTCAGCTTGACCATTAGCCTGGG
The DNA here is from genome assembly GCA_017140935.1 of Hamamelis virginiana. Classification (NCBI taxonomy): domain Eukaryota; kingdom Viridiplantae; phylum Streptophyta; class Magnoliopsida; order Saxifragales; family Hamamelidaceae; genus Hamamelis; species Hamamelis virginiana. The sequence continues at coordinate 3,961 of JAESVK010043249.1, forward strand.
CATAATAAGGAGTTGAATGAATCAAGGTAATTCCATATTGATCAACAAAATTTTTGACTTCACTTCCCACAAATACACTGCCTTGATCTGCAGTTATGGTTTGAGGAATTCCAAACCTACTCATTATTTCTTTTATGAAATTTATAATATCACACTGATTTATTGAAACCATAGGTTTTGCTTCAACCCATTTCGTAAAATAATCAGTTGCAACAATAATAAAAAAATGTTGTTTGGATGAAGGAGGAAATATTTTTCCTATCAAATCCATTGCCCAACCTCTAAATGGCCATGGTTTGATAATGGAATTTAATTCAATTGCTGGCCTACGATGTAAATTTCCATGTTTTTGGCAAGCTTGACAACCTTTAGCATATTCAATGCAATCTTTGAGAATTGTAGGCCAATAAAACCCATGTCTTCGAATCAACCATCTCATTTTAATACCAGGTTGGTGTGCACCACAAATTCCTTCATGGACTTCACCCATTATTTTCATGGATTCTTTTAAACTTGGGCATCTAAGTAACAAACCATCAGCTCCTTTTTTATATAATATATCATCATACAAAATATACTTAATGGCTTTAAGCCTTGTTGCCCTTGTTGATTCAGCATTTGGGTTAGAAAGAAAATTTATTATTGGAGTTCTCCAATCTTTCTTAACAATTTGAACTTCATTCACCTCCAGAGGTAAACCTCTATCCAATAAAGAAGGTAATATTTTCTTTTTATTTTCGAAACAAATTTCTTCTTCCCAAGGATTTTCTTTAAAGCCCGAAGCAATTTGGGCTAAACTGTTAGCTTCTTCATTCATAAATCTTGGTATGTAATCAATGACTGCATCATCAAAGTTACATAACAAATGTACAGCACTCAAGTAATAAGGAATTAAAATGGGGCTTAAGCATTTATATTCTCATTTCACTTGGTTTACAATTAATTGAGAATCTCCCATAACTTCAATCATTTCAGCTTTCCATTCTTTTAGTATTTCTAAACCAAACACTAAAGCTTCATATTCAGCTTGATTATTGGTTCCATTGTATTCAAGTCTAAGACTAAACTTAGTCTTGATTCCTTTAGGAGATTCAATAACCACTCCAATCCCAGAATATTGGTTTGTCTTCGAACCATCAAACCACATTCTCCATGGAGCAAAACCAATACTAAAAGAATCAAACTCTTCTTGTTTTATATCAAGGCATGGATGATCAGCCATAAAGTCTGCTAAGGCTTGACCTTTCACAGCCTTTTGAGGCATATAAACAAAAGTAAATTCTGTTAATGCTAGAATCCATTTTCCGATTCTGTTATTAAGCAAAGGTCTAGATAAAATATATTTTATCTAATTGAACTTTGATAAGACAATTACATTCCTTGGAAGCAAATAATATCTGAGTTTCATTGCAGCAAAATACAATGTAAGGCATAACTTTTCAATTGAAGAATATCTGCATTCAATACAATTCAATGCCCTACTCAAGTAATAAATGGCTTGTTCTCTGAATTCATTATTATCTTGAGCCAAAAGACAGCCAATAGATTCTTCAGCTGCTGAAATATATAACTTCAAAGGTTTATCCAACCTTGGTGGCATCAAAATAGGTGGATTAATCAGATAAGTCTTGATTGCTTCGAATGCCTTCTGATGCTCTTCATTCCAGTTGTATTCATCTTCATTTCGCAGATTCAATAGTGAAGAGAACACTCTGGTTTTTCCTGCAGCATTTGAAATGAACCTTCGAAGGAAATTTAATTGCCCTAAAAACCTTTGCAACTCTTTTTTATTAGAGGGAGGTTTTGCATTAATATTGCTCTTGCTTTATTTGAGTCTACTTCAATGTCTTTTTTGTGCACTAAATAGCCTAGGAAATTCCCAGCACTAACACCAAAGGCACATTTTTGTGGATTCATCTTCAACTTGTAAAGTCTCATTCTTTTAAATACCTTTTCCAAATATTCTAGATGATTTTCTATATTGTTTGATTTAATGGCTATATCATCAATATAGCATTCTAGAAAATCACCTATCATATCATGAAAAATAGCATTCATAGCTCTTTGATAAGTAGCTCCTGCATTCTTCAAACCAAAAGGCATTACGATCCATTCAAAAGTACCAATACTGCCAGGACATCGGAATGCAGTTTTATGGACATCTTCTTCAGCAATATATATTTGATTATATCCTGAATGTCCATCTATAAATGACATTATTTGATGTCCAGCTACTTCATCTATCAATAAATCCACAATAGGCATCGGATATTCATCCTTTGGAGTGGCCAAATTAAGATTTCTAAAATCAATACAAACTCTTAATTTACCATTCTTTTTAATCACAGGAACTATATTAGAAACCCATTCAACATACCTGGCTGTTCGGATAAAACCTGCTTTCAACAATCTTTCAATTTCTTCTTTAATCTTTGGAATGACCTTCGGAGCAAGTCTTCGAGATTCCTGCTTGAATGGTTTGAAGCCTTCCTTTATTGGCAACTTGTGCTCAACCAAAGATCTGTCTAAACCAGGCATTTCATGGTAGTCCCATGCAAAGCAATCTTTGTATTCTCTCAACACAGATATAAGCTTCTCTTTAGTTGAATCATCTAAGAAATTACTAATAAAAACAGTCTTCGAACTAGAAACACTACCTAAATTAACTTCTACTAAAGTATCAATATTTTGCAACTTTAAATTTAAAGATTGTTCAGAAACTAGAGAAACATCATTATCAAATATAACCTTTGACTGATCATGTTCATCTTCCAGAATACCTTCATTCCATCCTGCATGAATTAATTCTTCATCCAAAAGCTTCGAATGAATGGCTTGTACAACCACTTTTTCTAAGGCCGCATGAACAGCCTCAGTTTCTAATTTCTTAGAGAAATTAGGCATTTGATTCATCATTCATATTTTCCGGACCACTTGCTGGTCCTACGAATTGACAAAGTGCATCTTCCCAAATTTTGTCTTCGTTAACTGAAGGAATTTTACTTAGATCAACCGGACCAATGGGCTCTTCATAAAGCCTGGCTTCCATTACGTTTGAAGCTACATTGAATGGTTTTCGATCAGCTTCCACCATCTCAAATTCTGCATTTTCATTTAAAAGAATTAGTTGCTGATGCATTGAAGATGGAATACATTTGTTAGCATGTATCCAATCTCTACCTAATAATGCATTATAATTTGAATTTCCTTCAACAACAAAAAATGCAGTCATTGTAGCCTTCGAACCAACAGTTAATTCAACAGGCAATATCCCCTTTGCTTTCTTTTTACTTCCCGCAAATCCAGAAATTACAACTTCTGTTGGGAGCAACTTATTTTCTTCTAAGTTGAGTTTTTTCAAAGTAGTAATAGGCATTATATTAACGGCTGCTCCATTATCTACTAAAATTCTGTTTAGTGGACAACCATTAATATATGCCTTTACATATAGGGGTTTTAGATGTTTAGTCATCTGAGAAGTTGGTTTTACAAATTTGTAAACTTTACCATTGGCTTGAAGCTCAACTTCAGACTCCACGATCTCAGGACAGAAACCTTGAGTGTCTTCAACATCTCCATCAATACAATTGCTTTGCCCTGGTTTTGCTTCGAAAGATGTTGGTAAAGTAAAGGCCATATTAACATTTGCTTTCTCTATCATCAGATCAAATTCTTGATCTTCAGGAAAATTGATTTCCTTTGAAGTATCCGTTTGAACATCGTTTGGATTTTCTTCATCAATTTCCATTGCCTCTCTGCATTGCTCAATGATCGAGGATAATTTGTTCTCATCGACCAATGTCATATGCTTCTCATTTTCATCTTTCATAGTCTTCCTTTCGAACCTCGGATTAGGCTTTGAAGAATCTACATTTTTCTGAATATTTATATTAATATTCTCTTGCATTTTGGCATACCTTCGTTGCAGTCTTCTTTTCTGAGTCTTGGACATAAATGGCTTGTATTCCAACTCTTGGTTTTTTGGATGTCTTAAAACATACCAATTGTCGATAGGCACCTTTGGTGGAATAACTAGCTTCGACTTTCCTTGTTGACTCGAAGTTGGCCTTTCTCCTGTAAAAACACCTGCATTCTTTCTATGGTCTAGAGTACATCCTTTAAAATTAGGCTGGTTAGGATTTGGCACTTTTGGTTTATGAAACTGATTATTGTTTTTCAAACCAAAATTTTGTTGATTAAAATTTGGTTTGTTAACATAACCAGGCCTAAAGTACTGAAAATTCTTTTGATAATTCTTAGGTGGATAAAAAGGTCCATAACAGAATTTATGATGTGGATGATTAACATATGGAGGTTTAGGATAACTTACTTTTCCTTTACCTTTCTCCCATGGCTTCACAAAATAATCTACCTTCCCAGTATATGAATTATCTTTTTCAGCCGCTTTAACATACTCCTCACCACATTTAGAACATAATTGTTTGAGGATCTCTTGATCTGGCTTCGAAGCAGTTGACATTAAAGGATCTTCAAACATTGGTAATTCTGTTTCTGTTTCTGCTTTGGATCTGATTATCAAACTCTTAGATTCTAGATTATGAATCATTCTCTTCTTATTTTTCCAAGTAGGAAATTCAGCATTGTGCATCTCAACAAATAATTCTTTCATTCCAGTCTGTGAATCTTCCAGAGTAAATTCACTTTCATTTTCTTCTGAATGAATAGACTCAATATCTTATTCAATTCGACTTTCCTGTAACATGAATCGAATAAAATGAATCGAATAAAAGTAATTTTGTCAATTCCAAACAATAATGTTTTCCAATTATGGACATTTTGATGACTTTTCTCTCTTTGATCTGTATGTCTTTTAATTGGGAAATGAACATTGTGGAATTCGACTTCAACTTCTTGAATTGAAGGGAATGGGTTATTATCAATACCCATAGATTCATCACCTTTGTCAGGGAACTTTAAATTCCCTTTTTGAATTTGTTTTTGTATTACATTTCTAAATACAATACAATTACTTGTTGAATGTCTCCAAGAATTATGCCATTTGCAATATTCTTTATTTCCTATCTCTTCGAAACTTGGAATTTTATGTCCTTTAGGCAACTTTATGAATTGACCATTCAACATATGATCAAAAATAGAATCTACTTTTGATATATCAAAAGAATATTGCCTCGAACCTTCATTCGAAGCATTCTTTTTTGCTTGATAACTTGTTTTACTATCTATTTTTATTAATGCATCACAAGTGAATGGTGATTTGCCGATTATTTCAGCGGCATCTACTTCATAATTTGGGTCGTAGTAATAACTCTTAAAAGATGAATTTTGTCTTTGATATTATTCTTTTAACAAAGTTTCATACCTTGACACTTTGGTAGTTAATTCCATAAGATCCCTGAATTATATTCCATCGAATTTTTTCCTTAACTCAAACTCTAAACCATTCTGAGCTAACTTCACAAATTCATTTTCAGGCAAACTAATTCTGCATCTATTCTTTGCCTTTTTAAACCTATGAATAAATTGTGAGGCTTTTTCATCAGGTTTTTGTCTAAGTCTGGCTAAATCAGCCATAGAAACTTCAGGATCAGTTCTAAAGAACTGAGTATGAAACATTTCTTCTAATTGTACCCAATTTTGAATAGATCCTGGTGGGAGATTTACATACCAAGTAAATGCATTCCCTGTTAATGAATTTGAAAACAAACGAAGTTTCAAAAAATCATTATTTCCAGCTTCACCACATTGCCCAGTGAACCTCCCAATATGCTCTATAGTTGATTGTTCTCCTTCACCAGAGAATAGAGCTAATTCCGGGACTTTATACCCTCTTGGGAATTCATATGTTCTATCAATCCAATCAGGATATGGCTTTCGATACAATGGGACCTGAATATTTCTATTTAGAGGTCCATATGTTTCTTGAATTAATTCAAGAAGTTGATTTCTAGTTGCCATAATGGGTTGATTTCCAGGTATGTTTGTATCAACATTTTGATTCTGAATCACCCTAAAGTTTTCATTCTGACTTTGTTTCACTTTGTTTCCTTCATAATCATTAGATTTCTTCCCTATCAACCCCCCGGGTTCAATGGTACTATCATACAAAGGATTTGTAAATTAATTTGAATTTTCATGATGTGAAACATTTTTATGAGTATCATTATAACTAAACTTTATGGGCTGATTAGTAAATTCATCATAATGAAATTTACTATTCATTTTGTTCATTTCAGATGAACTACTACTTGGTTTATTAACATCTACAAACGTAGGAAATATAAACTCATTTTGTTGAGCATTCATCACTGCCTTTGATTTACTTATATCACTAAAGCCATTTGTTGGCCTTATATTTTCTTTTTGACCATAATTTGGCCTTATATATTCATTTTGGCCATAAATTGGTCTTGTATACTCATTTTGGCCATAAATTGGCCTTGTACCTACCGACCCCCCGGGTTCTAAATTCACTTGAGGAGGAATACCCAACAATGAATTTCCTGGTAGGTTCAAGACAACAGGTTGTTTCTTTTGTGAACCATTATAAATTTCTTCATTTATAGAAGTACATTGTTTATTCATAGTATTTATAATGGTTTGCTGTAATTGCTGAGTAATTTCAGCCACTATTGGCCGAAATATCTCAGAAACTTGTACTGCTAACTGCGACAGAGTTTCTGGATCAGTATTTTGTAGATTAACTCTTTCTATACTAGCTTCAACCCTCGAGTTTTCTTCATTTTGTAATAAACTTTGATCTTCAAGAATGGCTTCAAGGCCATCTTCTAGCCTGTTCTCACCTTGATTTGAAGATTCCGTTTGTTTAGATCTTCTTGTCATCATAGTAAGAAGATTATATATATTTTGCCTTTGAGTCCCACCGGGCGTGCCAAAAAAGATGTTCGCTTAGGAAATCTCTAAGTGGCAACTGCACACGTATGGTTTGAAGTGGGGGGCGTGCCAGAAAGGTTGACCTTACACCGTTTCAAGGTAAAAGATTGGTTCGAAGTTAATCGAGCCAAAAATATATTAATCAGGCAATTGTGAGAATTCGGTGTTGCCTCAATGAAGAGGACTTTTAATTAATCAAATAAGGCAAAATAATTGTAAATGACTTGAAATGTAACAAGTAAAGCAGTAAATAAAATAATTCGAAGAAACCACATAATCATATTATTACCTCCATTTCTGGTACAGCAATTATACACTTCTGTTAAAGTCCTTCGAAGCAATCAGACAGAAGAGGATAGAAGAGAGAGGGAGAGAGATCTTAGACGAAAAGGATAGAGAGATAAGGGAGAGAGATCCTAGACGAAGGGAAAGAGAGTATGGGATGAGAAAAGAAATTCTAAGTTAAGAGATACATTGAGGTGAGGAGAGATAGAGAAGAGATATGCATAAAGACGTGTGTCTTGTGAGGTCGTGGACCATTTGCATGGAGAGTCCTTCCTCTATTTATAGATTTGAGAGGTAACTGCTTTCCATCCGTGTCCAATAAGGTGTTGACAAGTGTCAAGTGCTCCTATGATCCAATTGAAATCTTCACATCTTGCTTCGTGAGAAAGCTTTGCTTCAATATGATTGGCTTGAAAGAAAAACTGCTTAACTGTCTTCGCACCAATTATAGATCGACACCTGCCCAACAATATTGCTAATCTTCCATTTGAACGATTGAATGCCTTTTATTTAAAATCCATGATTTAATAACTGCTATTTGATTTTTGAATTAACAACTCACCACTAAACTGGCGGTTACAAGCAGTTATTTTGGTATATTAATCTAGTACAAAGCATTTCATTGTATGCTTTTCCTTATTGGCTTAAAGGGCTGCAACTGTCTCTTATTAAAAATATATGCCACGTGCCCAGATTTCATTGGGCGGTTATTTTAATAGTAAACATACCCCCCGCATCAAGAGAAATCCTCTGTTTTTAAAGAGTTTCGAATTGATGTGATAGCCTCACGTCTTTTCAGTTCTGCTGCGTCATTATCATATTACCTTTAAAGGACTGCGAACCGAGTTCTTCAACTTTTACTGTTTCCATATTGTCAACTTCGCATCAAACCTTCAATGGCAGCTTCTTCTTCTATACCTGCGACTGTGGAACCATCTTCTTCCCTTGTGTTGTCACAACTCTTCAACGAAACCCTAAAATATCGGTCTGAAGATGTTTATCCTCAAATCTTAAATCCTCATTCATCCAATGCCAATTATACAGTTTTAGGGCCATCTTTCAAAAAAGAGATTCATAAAGACTTTACCCCTCATTTTCCATTCCCCGAGGGACAACAAACTTTGCTTCAGCAAAGTGAAAAGCTTGAATGGGATGGAAGACCCATTAGACACTGGCCTAAGATAGAAACCGGTTGGAATGCTTGGGTGGAACGAGCCAAAAGCTTTAAGGAACAAGAATGGCATGAAATAGGAATCCATGATGCCATCACTTTATCTACGAGAGGCTTTCAGTGCAATGGTAAGCTTCTCGCGGCTGCTTTATGTTTTTGGTCCCCCACCTTTAACTGTTTTCACTTTCCATGTGGTCCCATGTCTCCAACAGTCATGGACATTTGTGAAATTACAAGTGTATTTCCCTTTGGTTCTGAAATTACAACCTTTTTGGCTGAAGGTCAAACTTCAACTTACAATTTTCCTCAAAGCAAAGACCTTAGCTACTCTGCCTTTATCAAGGCTGAAATGAAAAATGATTCGAAGAAATTTTCAAAGCAGGAATATATTTCTTTTCTTCTTTTTTGGATCAACAGATTCCTGATTTGTTCTTCTTCTCAAAGAATTACTCTGGAATTTCTTTATTTGGCCAAGGCTCTGTCTTCGAAACATACCCTTGCTTTAGCTCCTTTTCTTTTGGCCAATCTCTACAAAAGATGCCAAGAAATGCATTCTAAGAAATTGTCTTATCAGATGGGGGGTCCCTTTTGGATTTTGCAATTTTGGCTATATGCATATTTTCCTGAAATTCGGCCCAACTTAATTGATTTGAAAGAACAAACTTTTGTTAACTTTAGTGAGAGAATGATAATGACTGAAAGTGTTCCTTCTTTTTCTTTTGAGCAATATTTAAATTTCTTTCTTAATCTGGATCTTCGAAGGAATGCTTCTTTCTTTCAACCATTCTTCAATCCAAAAGTTGGGCCTCAATGGATAAAAAAGATTAAAATATTCAACACCAAGAGACTTACCCCTCATATGTGACAAATTCTTGGGCCAGCTTTCTAATCAGTAGAGACCTTGTTGTTTCTTCTTTTGCTACAAGGGGCAGAGCACAATTTTTTGAGTCCCAAATTGAACCATACATGCCTAATCTTTTTGCAAGGCAATTTGGTCTTCTTCAAGCCATTCCCCTTCCATATGTCAGTTCATTCAATCCAGTTGCTTCTCAGAGAGTAACCTTTAAATCCACTGACCAAATTCAAAGCATTCAAACTTTTTACCTCAAGTCAAAAAATAGCTTTCATTTCTTCCAATTTGGGAAATCAAATATTACTGAGAACTGTTTTGAGACTTGGTGGGAGACCAACTGGCAGCAAGCATATGGTGGCTTTGATATTCCCAATCTGGCACAAGTTTTGTTCCCTTTCGAACTTCGTTCAACTACTTCAGTTGATGTGGGAACTTCTGACAAGACTGCTTCTTTACTTTCAACTCAAGTTCGGGTAAAGACAGTGAAAAAAGAGAAGAAAGTAAAAGATACTGAACAAGTTTCTCCCAGCAAGAGAAAGAGTAAGTATTTATTGATGCATACATTTTTATTCAAACTAAAAGAGTTTATTAATAATAATATTGTAAATGCAGGTCAGAGACTTCTGAGTCAATCGAGACAAAAAACTATCATCAGTGATCCAACTGAGATAGTAATCAGTGATGAAGAGAGTGAGAAAGAAACAGAAGAGGCTCCACAATTAATTCAGAGAAGAAAAGCTTCGATCCAAGATCTTCCAGCTGTGTCTGCATCTCAAGCTTCTTCTGTTGCCACAGTGGAGAAAGGAAAAAAGAAGTTGTATCCTGACCTCTTTCCTGAGCAAAGGACTAAAGCCCTTCACAGTCCTTCTCAACTTTTGAAGCACACTGTTGTTTCTCAAGAAATTCCCAATCCTGCTACTGATTCTGAAGAGGATTTGACTCGACAAGAGAGAAAAAGAAAAAGAAAAGAAGAGAAGAAAAAAGAAAAAGAAATAAGGAAGGAAAAAGAGAGAATGGCAGAGTTAGAGGCTAAAGTAGCCTTCTATGAAGCCAGAGCAGAGAAGAAAAAGGAAAAGAAACAAAAAAGACAAAAACGAGTTGAAGAAGAGAAAGATCATGAAATTTTGACTCCAACTCCTTTGGCAATGATGGATACTTCTGGCTATATTGCCAATTTTCAAGTAAATTCTCATATTTACTTTAAATTCTGCCAATATCTATCTAAGACATTTCATTCTAATTGTCTCTTTTTTTTTTCTTTTTAGATTCCTGCACCTTCAGAAATTCCTTTTTCAACTCTTGCTACTCCCTCGGTATCCCCAGAGGTAAGAAATACAAGTTTATTGAACAAAATTTTATTGTATTTATTTTATTCAATTTGCTAATATTTTCTTATTTCAGATACACGAGCTGCTTCGGAAAATGGCTTCACATTTCGAGGCACTACCTCCAGAATATTATGAAGCTCTTCAAGCTACTGCTATTTTCGTGAGTTTACATTCCTCATGTGTATTTGATTACCAAAAATATAAAAAATCAAATATTTACCTTTAATTTATTGATACAGTCATCAACACCTATTAAATTCAAAGGTTTGGAAAAAATCCCCTCTCCTTCAATTTCTTAAGACACTCAAATGAGTCCTCCCATCAAGTTATTAACTTGTGAAGCTTCAACTGAGGTAAATATAAATATATTTTTTCTTTATATTTACTTTTGGTAAACTTCTTAAATAACATTCAATCTCTTTCCTACAGACAAAAAGTCAAGAAGAAAAAGTACCTGCATCTATTCCTAGCAGTCAAGTGGATATACCTTCTTCTGATGCATACTTTTCGGATACTGATGATACTTTGGAATTGGTCAAATTAGCTGCTTCTGCTGTTCAAACTCCAGAGGATGAACCAGTAGAAATTCTAACTATTCATTCCTATTCAGCTAAAACCAAATCTCTGTTTCAAAAGTGTTCTGCTATTTCTCTAAATGACCTGAATCAGATTGAGCTTCGAGATGAAGTGTTAGCACAATGCAATGATCTTCTTCAAGATTTACAGAATGCATCTCCAGGGTCTCCCACTAATCTGAAATATCTGATCACTCATATGATTACCCTTATAAAGAATCATGAAGAGATAAGGAATGACCTGGCTCAGTGCAATGTGACTCTTGAAGAAATGCACCTTTTCTCTAATACATTGAAGACCAATCTGGATTCTCAGAAAGAAATAGATCAGACTATTCATCAGATTGATTCGAAAATTGAAGCTCTTCAAAAGGAACTGCAGGACCTTCAGACTGAGAAGACTTCAAACCAAGAGAAACTTCTGGCTTTAAAAACTGAAGCTCTTCCAACGGAAGAAAAATTGAAGTTTCATCTTGACAACAATCCACAAATTGCCAGGAAGAAAAAAGGACTCATGCAATATCTGGATAGCAACAGTGCTGATTGGGAGAGTTTCAAGAAATCTTTGCAATTTTTCTAGAAAAAAGGATGTATTTGAAACAATTTCACAATTACTCTTATGTAAACATTTGCTTCGATCCTTTATGAATATATTTTCTTTTGTGTATATTACATGTTTCTATTCTCCCATATTGTTGGAAAGTATTCTTTTAAGAATCTTCCATTAATTTTCTTATTGTGTACATACCCATTCATTCCTCTTAAATGGTATGCACCTCCTTTTAAAACTCGATGAATTTGAAAAGGTCCTTCCCAATTTGGTGACCATTTCCCAAATTTTTGATCTTTCAAACCAATTGGTAAAATAGTTCTCCATACCAAATCACCTTCTGCAAAGGTTTTGATTTTAACCCTTTTGTTATAAGCCCTTGTAGCCTTTTTCTTTTGAATTTGAATTTGATTAAGTGCATCTACTCTTTCTTCATCAATGTTATCAAGCTCCATATACATGGATTGATGGTAATCTTCAAAAGACATTTGATGTTGTTTGGCTACTCTTAATGAATTCACATTTATTTCCATTGGGAGTACTGCATCATGTCCATATGTCAATGCATATGGAGTTGTTCCAGTACTAGAACGTTTCGAAGTTCTATAAGCCCACAAAACTTCTATCAACAATTCATGCCATTCCCTTGGGTTATCTTCAATCATCTTCTGCATAGTTTGTTTGATAGTTTTATTCGAAGATTCAGCTTGACCATTAGCCTGGGCATAATAAGGAGTTGAATGAATCAAGGTAATTCCATATTGATCAACAAAATTTTTGACTTCACTTCCCACAAATACACTGCCTTGATCTGCAGTTATGGTTTGAGGAATTCCAAACCTACTCATTATTTCTTTTATGAAATTTATAATATCACACTGATTTATTGAAACCATAGGTTTTGCTTCAACCCATTTCGTAAAATAATCAGTTGCAACAATAATAAAAAAATGTTGTTTGGATGAAGGAGGAAATATTTTTCCTATCAAATCCATTGCCCAACCTCTAAATGGCCATGGTTTGATAATGGAATTTAATTCAATTGCTGGCCTACGATGTAAATTTCCATGTTTTTGGCAAGCTTGACAACCTTTAGCATATTCAATGCAATCTTTGAGAATTGTAGGCCAATAAAACCCATGTCTTCGAATCAACCATCTCATTTTAATACCAGGTTGGTGTGCACCACAAATTCCTTCATGGACTTCACCCATTATTTTCATGGATTCTTTTAAACTTGGGCATCTAAGTAACAAACCATCAGCTCCTTTTTTATATAATATATCATCATACAAAATATACTTAATGGCTTTAAGCCTTGTTGCCCTTGTTGATTCAGCATTTGGGTTAGAAAGAAAATTTATTATTGGAGTTCTCCAATCTTTCTTAACAATTTGAACTTCATTCACCTCCAGAGGTAAACCTCTATCCAATAAAGAAGGTAATATTTTCTTTTTATTTTCGAAACAAATTTCTTCTTCCCAAGGATTTTCTTTAAAGCCCGAAGCAATTTGGGCTAAACTGTTAGCTTCTTCATTCATAAATCTTGGTATGTAATCAATGACTGCATCATCAAAGTTACATAACAAATGTACAGCACTCAAGTAATAAGGAATTAAAATGGGGCTTAAGCATTTATATTCTCATTTCACTTGGTTTACAATTAATTGAGAATCTCCCATAACTTCAATCATTTCAGCTTTCCATTCTTTTAGTATTTCTAAACCAAACACTAAAGCTTCATATTCAGCTTGATTATTGGTTCCATTGTATTCAAGTCTAAGACTAAACTTAGTCTTGATTCCTTTAGGAGATTCAATAACCACTCCAATCCCAGAATATTGGTTTGTCTTCGAACCATCAAACCACATTCTCCATGGAGCAAAACCAATACTAAAAGAATCAAACTCTTCTTGTTTTATATCAAGGCATGGATGATCAGCCATAAAGTCTGCTAAGGCTTGACCTTTCACAGCCTTTTGAGGCATATAAACAAAAGTAAATTCTGTTAATGCTAGAATCCATTTTCCGATTCTGTTATTAAGCAAAGGTCTAGATAAAATATATTTTATCTAATTGAACTTTGATAAGACAATTACATTCCTTGGAAGCAAATAATATCTGAGTTTCATTGCAGCAAAATACAATGTAAGGCATAACTTTTCAATTGAAGAATATCTGCATTCAATACAATTCAATGCCCTACTCAAGTAATAAATGGCTTGTTCTCTGAATTCATTATTATCTTGAGCCAAAAGACAGCCAATAGATTCTTCAGCTGCTGAAATATATAACTTCAAAGGTTTATCCAACCTTGGTGGCATCAAAATAGGTGGATTAATCAGATAAGTCTTGATTGCTTCGAATGCCTTCTGATGCTCTTCATTCCAGTTGTATTCATCTTCATTTCGCAGATTCAATAGTGAAGAGAACACTCTGGTTTTTCCTGCAGCATTTGAAATGAACCTTCGAAGGAAATTTAATTGCCCTAAAAACCTTTGCAACTCTTTTTTATTAGAGGGAGGTTTTGCATTAATATTGCTCTTGCTTTATTTGAGTCTACTTCAATGTCTTTTTTGTGCACTAAATAGCCTAGGAAATTCCCAGCACTAACACCAAAGGCACATTTTTGTGGATTCATCTTCAACTTGTAAAGTCTCATTCTTTTAAATACCTTTTCCAAATATTCTAGATGATTTTCTATATTGTTTGATTTAATGGCTATATCATCAATATAGCATTCTAGAAAATCACCTATCATATCATGAAAAATAGCATTCATAGCTCTTTGATAAGTAGCTCCTGCATTCTTCAAACCAAAAGGCATTACGATCCATTCAAAAGTACCAATACTGCCAGGACATCGGAATGCAGTTTTATGGACATCTTCTTCAGCAATATATATTTGATTATATCCTGAATGTCCATCTATAAATGACATTATTTGATGTCCAGCTACTTCATCTATCAATAAATCCACAATAGGCATCGGATATTCATCCTTTGGAGTGGCCAAATTAAGATTTCTAAAATCAATACAAACTCTTAATTTACCATTCTTTTTAATCACAGGAACTATATTAGAAACCCATTCAACATACCTGGCTGTTCGGATAAAACCTGCTTTCAACAATCTTTCAATTTCTTCTTTAATCTTTGGAATGACCTTCGGAGCAAGTCTTCGAGATTCCTGCTTGAATGGTTTGAAGCCTTCCTTTATTGGCAACTTGTGCTCAACCAAAGATCTGTCTAAACCAGGCATTTCATGGTAGTCCCATGCAAAGCAATCTTTGTATTCTCTCAACACAGATATAAGCTTCTCTTTAGTTGAATCATCTAAGAAATTACTAATAAAAACAGTCTTCGAACTAGAAACACTACCTAAATTAACTTCTACTAAAGTATCAATATTTTGCAACTTTAAATTTAAAGATTGTTCAGAAACTAGAGAAACATCATTATCAAATATAACCTTTGACTGATCATGTTCATCTTCCAGAATACCTTCATTCCATCCTGCATGAATTAATTCTTCATCCAAAAGCTTCGAATGAATGGCTTGTACAACCACTTTTTCTAAGGCCGCATGAACAGCCTCAGTTTCTAATTTCTTAGAGAAATTAGGCATTTGATTCATCATTCATATTTTCCGGACCACTTGCTGGTCCTACGAATTGACAAAGTGCATCTTCCCAAATTTTGTCTTCGTTAACTGAAGGAATTTTACTTAGATCAACCGGACCAATGGGCTCTTCATAAAGCCTGGCTTCCATTACGTTTGAAGCTACATTGAATGGTTTTCGATCAGCTTCCACCATCTCAAATTCTGCATTTTCATTTAAAAGAATTAGTTGCTGATGCATTGAAGATGGAATACATTTGTTAGCATGTATCCAATCTCTACCTAATAATGCATTATAATTTGAATTTCCTTCAACAACAAAAAATGCAGTCATTGTAGCCTTCGAACCAACAGTTAATTCAACAGGCAATATCCCCTTTGCTTTCTTTTTACTTCCCGCAAATCCAGAAATTACAACTTCTGTTGGGAGCAACTTATTTTCTTCTAAGTTGAGTTTTTTCAAAGTAGTAATAGGCATTATATTAACGGCTGCTCCATTATCTACTAAAATTCTGTTTAGTGGACAACCATTAATATATGCCTTTACATATAGGGGTTTTAGATGTTTAGTCATCTGAGAAGTTGGTTTTACAAATTTGTAAACTTTACCATTGGCTTGAAGCTCAACTTCAGACTCCACGATCTCAGGACAGAAACCTTGAGTGTCTTCAACATCTCCATCAATACAATTGCTTTGCCCTGGTTTTGCTTCGAAAGATGTTGGTAAAGTAAAGGCCATATTAACATTTGCTTTCTCTATCATCAGATCAAATTCTTGATCTTCAGGAAAATTGATTTCCTTTGAAGTATCCGTTTGAACATCGTTTGGATTTTCTTCATCAATTTCCATTGCCTCTCTGCATTGCTCAATGATCGAGGATAATTTGTTCTCATCGACCAATGTCATATGCTTCTCATTTTCATCTTTCATAGTCTTCCTTTCGAACCTCGGATTAGGCTTTGAAGAATCTACATTTTTCTGAATATTTATATTAATATTCTCTTGCATTTTGGCATACCTTCGTTGCAGTCTTCTTTTCTGAGTCTTGGACATAAATGGCTTGTATTCCAACTCTTGGTTTTTTGGATGTCTTAAAACATACCAATTGTCGATAGGCACCTTTGGTGGAATAACTAGCTTCGACTTTCCTTGTTGACTCGAAGTTGGCCTTTCTCCTGTAAAAACACCTGCATTCTTTCTATGGTCTAGAGTACATCCTTTAAAATTAGGCTGGTTAGGATTTGGCACTTTTGGTTTATGAAACTGATTATTGTTTTTCAAACCAAAATTTTGTTGATTAAAATTTGGTTTGTTAACATAACCAGGCCTAAAGTACTGAAAATTCTTTTGATAATTCTTAGGTGGATAAAAAGGTCCATAACAGAATTTATGATGTGGATGATTAACATATGGAGGTTTAGGATAACTTACTTTTCCTTTACCTTTCTCCCATGGCTTCACAAAATAATCTACCTTCCCAGTATATGAATTATCTTTTTCAGCCGCTTTAACATACTCCTCACCACATTTAGAACATAATTGTTTGAGGATCTCTTGATCTGGCTTCGAAGCAGTTGACATTAAAGGATCTTCAAACATTGGTAATTCTGTTTCTGTTTCTGCTTTGGATCTGATTATCAAACTCTTAGATTCTAGATTATGAATCATTCTCTTCTTATTTTTCCAAGTAGGAAATTCAGCATTGTGCATCTCAACAAATAATTCTTTCATTCCAGTCTGTGAATCTTCCAGAGTAAATTCACTTTCATTTTCTTCTGAATGAATAGACTCAATATCTTATTCAATTCGACTTTCCTGTAACATGAATCGAATAAAATGAATCGAATAAAAGTAATTTTGTCAATTCCAAACAATAATGTTTTCCAATTATGGACATTTTGATGACTTTTCTCTCTTTGATCTGTATGTCTTTTAATTGGGAAATGAACATTGTGGAATTCGACTTCAACTTCTTGAATTGAAGGGAATGGGTTATTATCAATACCCATAGATTCATCACCTTTGTCAGGGAACTTTAAATTCCCTTTTTGAATTTGTTTTTGTATTACATTTCTAAATACAATACAATTACTTGTTGAATGTCTCCAAGAATTATGCCATTTGCAATATTCTTTATTTCCTATCTCTTCGAAACTTGGAATTTTATGTCCTTTAGGCAACTTTATGAATTGACCATTCAACATATGATCAAAAATAGAATCTACTTTTGATATATCAAAAGAATATTGCCTCGAACCTTCATTCGAAGCATTCTTTTTTGCTTGATAACTTGTTTTACTATCTATTTTTATTAATGCATCACAAGTGAATGGTGATTTGCCGATTATTTCAGCGGCATCTACTTCATAATTTGGGTCGTAGTAATAACTCTTAAAAGATGAATTTTGTCTTTGATATTATTCTTTTAACAAAGTTTCATACCTTGACACTTTGGTAGTTAATTCCATAAGATCCCTGAATTATATTCCATCGAATTTTTTCCTTAACTCAAACTCTAAACCATTCTGAGCTAACTTCACAAATTCATTTTCAGGCAAACTAATTCTGCATCTATTCTTTGCCTTTTTAAACCTATGAATAAATTGTGAGGCTTTTTCATCAGGTTTTTGTCTAAGTCTGGCTAAATCAGCCATAGAAACTTCAGGATCAGTTCTAAAGAACTGAGTATGAAACATTTCTTCTAATTGTACCCAATTTTGAATAGATCCTGGTGGGAGATTTACATACCAAGTAAATGCATTCCCTGTTAATGAATTTGAAAACAAACGAAGTTTCAAAAAATCATTATTTCCAGCTTCACCACATTGCCCAGTGAACCTCCCAATATGCTCTATAGTTGATTGTTCTCCTTCACCAGAGAATAGAGCTAATTCCGGGACTTTATACCCTCTTGGGAATTCATATGTTCTATCAATCCAATCAGGATATGGCTTTCGATACAATGGGACCTGAATATTTCTATTTAGAGGTCCATATGTTTCTTGAATTAATTCAAGAAGTTGATTTCTAGTTGCCATAATGGGTTGATTTCCAGGTATGTTTGTATCAACATTTTGATTCTGAATCACCCTAAAGTTTTCATTCTGACTTTGTTTCACTTTGTTTCCTTCATAATCATTAGATTTCTTCCCTATCAACCCCCCGGGTTCAATGGTACTATCATACAAAGGATTTGTAAATTAATTTGAATTTTCATGATGTGAAACATTTTTATGAGTATCATTATAACTAAACTTTATGGGCTGATTAGTAAATTCATCATAATGAAATTTACTATTCATTTTGTTCATTTCAGATGAACTACTACTTGGTTTATTAACATCTACAAACGTAGGAAATATAAACTCATTTTGTTGAGCATTCATCACTGCCTTTGATTTACTTATATCACTAAAGCCATTTGTTGGCCTTATATTTTCTTTTTGACCATAATTTGGCCTTATATATTCATTTTGGCCATAAATTGGTCTTGTATACTCATTTTGGCCATAAATTGGCCTTGTA
>JAESVK010043254.1:0-29414 GCA_017140935.1 Hamamelis virginiana
TAATAATTAAGAAAATTTACTATTGAAAATTTTGGGGTCTTACAACCTAGTATTAGCAACACTTTGTGAAAGTGTCGCTTAAATATCCAAAAAAAAAAAAACTTAATGCTACACTTTTTTAAAAGTGTCCCTATTAACTCATGTTATAGGGACAATTCTAATAAAAGTGTCCCTATTAGCTCATTTTTGGGTTTGGCGCTCAATGTTTTAAACTTCACCGTATCCCCTTCAGTTTGCCTTCAGTTTCCTAACAAATACTCTTTCAAACCTCCCAAACACTCCCTCATCAAACCCTAACCCTTTCCCCTCTCTCTCTCTCTCTCTCTCTCTGTGCCGCCTCTCTCTCGGTGCCGTCGTCAGCTCTCATGGAGGCCGGGACCAAGAGGTCCATAAAGGACCGCCTCAATGGGAACTCCCTAGAGGATTCTACTCGAATGCAACAAATCACATACAGGCAAGAGGTTAAATTTCTCTCTCTGCACTTTTCTCGGCGACCAGTGCTCTTGATCTCTCGCTCCTTCCCCCATTGCGCCCATTGCTCTCTCTCTTGTTTGTGGTCTCTGCTACTCTGGTCTGGGCTTCTTCACCGACGATATCATGGATTTCTCACTCATTCAGATAATTTTGATTAATTTTGTTATTGTATCAAATCAAATTTTCAAATCTGGAACAAAAACCCCTCCCTTTCCGACAGATTCGGTAGCACAGGCCAGCTTGACCGATCCTGTGAGTTCAGATCCAGCGAATCATATGCATCTATCCAGCATTTTAGATCACCATAGATCGCCAGCATGAACAGAACCAGCGTTTCAGATCTGGTGTCTAGACGAAGCAACCATAAGAGGTTAGGAATCTCTGTACATTCTGAAAACTTCAATTCTCAATCTATGCTTTTGTAATATGTCTATTCTTCTTGGATGCCCTACAAACTTTGGTAGTATATACTTTATTGTATCTGGGATTTATCCACTTTGGTTATGCAAAAAAGGTAGGGATTTTGGAGTATCAGTGCTAAGTGTTTGATTGTTTGCCTGAGTAGGTTTTTGGTGTGTATTTGGGGTGTTTTAAATTGTAATTCTTACCATTGGTAGGATAAACGTGAACCAAAAAGACAGAAGAGGAAGCAATCTATCAAGGAGTATGCTAAGAGGTCAAGATTAGTGCTAATGTATATTCAAGCTTCAAGAAAATTAAATACTCTATGGGGAAGGCTAGTTGGATATTTTGATGTTTCTATTTATGGATCTATTAATTTCTATTCATTTTTATATTTCTGTTACAATTTGTTTTGTTGCTTAGAAACTGAGATATTAAAATTGTGCTCTTAATTTTCTGCCGATTTCCTATTTGACTTTGTTAGCTAAGAATATTTGATGTGTGGTTAAGGAAGGATTGTCCTTTTGGTGATCACCATAGAGAACCACAAGATTTGACTTTATGATTCATTAACGTACCAGATTGGTGAGGACATGACTCAAAATTGGGCACATGAAAATTCCATATATTTAATTATTTTGTATTTTTGCAGGAAATTATAGTTGTTAGATGTATGTTTAGGGTCACCAGATAGGATGTTGATGAGGTTAATAGAAATTTTAAACAATGGCAAGCACACTCTAATGCATCAAACCACATTTAATGCACCCCATAATCATAGTCACTACAATCTAGTGAAGGTCACATAAATAGAAAAAAGGTACCCTGCTAAAAAACTAGGAGCATAGTGGACTTTTCACTTTGAGCTAGTTTTGAAACCAATATAAAGCTAGTGAGTAGCGACCAGACTTTAGGTTTCATTTTCTTTTCTTTTATAGGTACTGGGCTAGAAACATAATATATGAGAACCTTGCTTTAACTGGAGCAACATTGGGTAATGGTCTTCTAAATTAACAATCAATAGGAAGCTAGCACATTGTCAATGTTGATTAGAGTTAAATTCCCATAAGCGACTTTAAGGTTGTTAAGAGAAGTCATCTGGGTAAAATCAGAGAAAGTAAATGAGATGGTGTTGGCATTATTCAGAACTTATGTAAAGGAATAAGGAAATTGGCTTTTGGCAGACTGGAAATGTGGAACATATGTGCATGTTGATCTTTAAAAGTTGGAATAATGTCATGTGAAATTCCACAATGACCGATCAATTAATTTGAGTCCAAGAGTTGAAATGAAATCCAAAGTCAAGAATCAAGATACAAGGTAGGTGTGATCAATAAAAAGATTAAAACCATTTAGCAAACTTATCTTTCTTAGGCTGCTAGTTTCCACTCTACAATTCTCGAAGAAAAATGAGTTAGCATGAATTATATGATAAACAGTTGGTTTTGATATTTAAAACTCAGAAAACAAAAAAGTTAGTTGTTATATTAATGACTTTTAGTCATTTCTGTCGCATTCTTTCTTTTATCAATTGTGTAAGACACTTCTTTGTGAAATTGTCAGTATGCCGTTGGATATAATTTCCTTGACATCAACACTCTTTGGCATGCCTTTTGGGAGAATGTGCATGTATTGCTAGTTTCCTACAGGTCTTATATAGATATTTGGTCTTGTAGCATTAGGTAATTCTCATGTAGCCATATGGTGGGGGTCTGGTGGGTAGTTTTGGCTTTGAAGATTGCAGTCATCAGTTGGGAAGCACTTAAGTTTTCTTCTTGTTGTTGTGTTTGGGTTTTGGTAAATCTGACTAAATTGCTTATGAAATGATTAAACTCAAAATGTTAGGCTCCTTACAAAATGACCATAGCCATTGAGTATGCCGTACAATTTCCTAACATCCCCGAATCCTTTTTTAGCTTTGGTCCTTGTAACATTACCCAGCTGAACTAGGTTACGTTAACTTCGACCATCCTGGAGACTTGACTAAAATCTGCCATTTTGACTGAAATCCTGGATATTTGCCTAAGTAGATTGGATTAGGAATGTTACCAACTCACTCTTGACTTTAATCCTAGTAATTTCCTTCCACTTAATTTTGATCTTAAATTTCAGCCTTAAGCCCTAACCAAATAATTCTCGTCATATCTTCAATCTATTAGCCACTTTGAGCAAAATTCTGGAATAATAGACTGGAATATTCACCATAGTAGATTGTATGAGGGTATGCCTCTACTTTGTGAAATGTAATTCTTCTTTTACTCAGCTAGATGCTTACCAACTTTCTTTAGAATAGGGTTTTACTTTACAATTAGCTAGGATTAAGGCTTGTTGAGTTGAGTTGGTTGTACTGGTCAACTAGAGGAGTGCTCCTTGTAACTGCAAGTACCGGTGACACGGTTCATTTCCTTCCGAAGATGTGAATGCAGTTATCCATATATAGAATCTCTGACATTTGGGACTTGCTTATTAGCTAGACACAACGAACTTCCATTCTGTTTTTGCTTGTTTCTTTGTATTGTACCCTAGGATGTCATCCTGGATGTTGTCTATAGTTACTGTAATATTCTACCTAATGAATGCATGGTTGTCACAGTTGATATTTCCTTTGTTAATTCCATTGAAAAACTGGGTGTGATTATTTGTTGTTGCTTATTCTTAGAAGACCTTTTATGGTGCACAATCTCAACTTATCATCCTGCTTTAGTTGTTTTCGGTCATGAGTTCTGCTGAAACTCTGTGGCCTGACTTTGGCTTTGCTAAAAGGAGTTTAAAGGTGCACCTAATGCCAATAGAGTTTGAATACTGTGCATTACGCAAGTTAATTATAACCATTTGCTGGTTTAGGTTGGGCAGTTGAGGGAGGTATCGAATAAGACGCACAATGCTGAACTAAAGTTGTTCTTGGAAGTAGAGCTTGGACCGGTAACAATGTCTTACTATTTCTAGCCATTTAATCTATAATTGTTTGGATATGCTATTAAGGTGCTTCTAGCAGTATTTGCACTGTTTTAGTACTGATTGTTGCTCCTGCACTTTTACTGTTATCCCGTGCAACATTTCAGGATCTCCATCCTGTTCCTTTACCTGACAAAACTAAAGAAGATATTCTGCTTTTTTTCAAGCTATACGATCTTGAGAAAGAAGAGCTCCGGTACTTAGTAATTTCTTAACTTATCATTATTTCGTCTCTACTTTTGTTTCATGCCATTTGATGTTATGATTTTGTTCCATGTTGCCAGATATGTTGGAAGGCTGTTCGTGAAGAGTTCTAGCAAGCCAATAAAAATCCTAACAAAACTAAATGGAATGGCTGGCTTTGCTCCTGAGGAAGAGATTGAACTCTTATGAGGTTTGTTGCCCATCAGAATTCTAATATCAGCTGTTTTGTTTTTGTGACTGTTTTCTCCATACATAGGTATAACACTGTAAGTGAAAATTTTCAAATTTGTCCCACAGTTCAAATGGTGGCCTTACTTGTGTCCAGAAATTAGTCGGGCCAAATTAATCCATACATTAATGAGATGCAACCAAGACTGAGAATTTTCAGGAAAGGAAGAGGATAATAAGAGCAGGATCCAAGTAAATCCACTTAGTCATTTTTTCTGCAATTCAATTATTCAAATGCACTCGAGTCATTTTTGTTCTCTAGTCTAGTCTTTTAATTGAAAGAAAGGGATTGATCAACTAAAATAATTGGCATTTCCCACACTGCCTTTGAATAACAGTATGAAAATGCAGAGATTTAACTCTTCCTAATAGTTTTTAAGTCAACACAATTTGTCCCACAGTTCTTCTCTTTGCCCTATTCAAGTACTTTCCCAAAGAACAAGTTCAAACAGAAAAAAGATAGAACTTCTAGGCACCAAAATTTCATAAAGTTAAACCACTTGTCTGACCGTGTGCTAAAAATATCTTAGTATTCTGACATTGTCTGCTTTCTCTTGGCAGGAAAATCTCGGAAAGCACTAGTTTATGTCACTAGAGTGCAGTACCTCAAGATCTCTCGATGATATTACTTGAAGCTTAAAAATTTCTTTCTCAGAGGTGAGGGGACTGCTAAGTTTATATCTTCATGCTCCAAACTTTCTTATTGTTATGTATCCCTATTAAGAAACTCTGCTTTATTTTTTAAAATCTGCGAGGGTAAATACTATATACCTAGATTGCATATTTGAAATGTGGACATACAGATTTGCATATAAAATAAATCTAACAAGGACTTTGAGCAACGCCTAAAGTTTTATAATCACAAGCCTAGAGGAGGTCCATAAGTTTATTGATTCAGCCCATAATTTTTGGCTTAGGGATATTGTATTTTGTTCTATTTTATACTTAAGATAACTTGTGATTGTTGGCTGTTGATGATAACATGGCACATGAGGCGCCATTTAAATGGGATGTTGTGATAATATGATTATAGAAGTGCTATAAACTGTTCTTTTAATAGGTGAATATATAGAAATGTTTCAAAAACAGGCAAGATGCTGCCGAATTTTTATCTCAAAAAAGAAAATATTTCTTAGTATAACTTAATTTAATTTTTATTATTAATAGAAGTGCATGTGGAAACATGTATTGAAGTATTAATGGACATATGATTTGGTTGTAGTTTGTATTGTTAATTTTACCATGTATCTGTGTTGTACCTACACCTTCCTTATGGTAAATTAATTTTTCATGAAATGTAATTTTATATATCAATTGCAATATGAACTCATAAGTGCAACTCTATATTTTAATGCAGGGGCTGAAGGATTGCACTATATATGGATGGACATTTTGTTGATTGCATGAAGATTGTGCGAAGTTCAATGACTTGTAAAAACTAGATTATGCAAAAATTGTTACACTTTTGGTTCTTAATTAGGATATTCAATATTAATTAACAAAGTGTTGACTTGGTGATACTAATTTCTATATATATATATATATATTGCAAATGCATGTGGGTTCTTTTTTTTATGAGTATTATATAGTAATATATTAGTGTGGATATTTTAATATTGTGTGTGCAGAAATAAATGCATGTTAGAACAACCATTGGTGAATATATATGATTTAATAGCATATATTAATGGCATATTAAAATTGTGAAGCATTTGCTACCCAAAATAAATAAATAAATAAATAAAGAGTAAATGATGACACTTTTTAAGTGTCCCTATTGTGAACATATCAAGGATACTTTTAAAGTGTTGCAATTCATCGCCTCAAAGGGGACACTTTTAAAGAGTTGCGATTCACCGTCTCAAAGGGGACATTTTTAAAGTGTCGCCATTGACCGCCTCAAAAGGGATACTTTTAAAGTGTCGTCATTCACCGCCACAAAGGAGACACTGTTAAAAGTGCCCCTATTGGGGACACATTAGGGACACTTGAGAAGTGTCCCCTTTGAGGCAGTCACCTTTAAAAACATAGTCCCCAGTGACACTTCCCAAAGTGTCGCCAAACACCTATGGGGATACTTTTTAAGTGTTCCCTTTGACAGTTTTTGACAGTTTTTGCATGGAGGTTTTTAGGTCAGATTGAGTCGGATCTTTTTGCATTAGGTTCTTAGAGAGTCCATAGGTGTCCCTGCCAAGTTTCATGACATTCCGAGTCAAGCATGATAGGTGATTAGGATTTTTGCGATTTAAAGGGCAGCATTGTCCTTCGAGTTACAAAAGCTCTTAAAAGCCTTCGAGCCGGTTTCGAATTGTCCCGAGACTTTGGCATAGGTAATTAGGATGTATTTGGTAGCTAAGTTGGTCAGTGGCATGGTGTGATTGAGCCTTATGGCTCATGTTTGGCTCTTGAGGCCCAAAGGCCCCTTTTTAGCTCAGATTAGGGTTTCAACCGGGAATGACCGAGATTCAATCTTTTTATCAAACGAGGCATTCACAAGCTTCAAAACACTTTCTTAAATGTTTTCAAAACCTGTTTCGAGAAGTATAAATGATTTCAAGAGTGATTGGTCAGTAGATTTCAAAACCCTAATTTGGGCTCGGCAGGCCCAAAACAATTAATCAGTCAGCTTTCTCTTAATACTTTGATTTCTTTCAATGCATTTTCACTTCAAACACTTCTCAAAACATGGAGAATCGAATCACGATCGTTTTGGCGCTTGAATCGTTGAATTTGGACTTAAAACGGGTCCGAAAAGCCGAAAAAAGCCGAAAGAGGGTTGAAACGAGCTGAAACAGGCCCACATAGGGCAAAATTGGGCTGATGGCTTGATGACCATCCACCTAGGGATGGCCAACCATCCATGAGGGACGGCCAACCGTCCTAGGGTGGACTGTCACCCGAGCCCTCAGCCCAGATTCGCCCAATTTTGACTTTTTGAGTGTTTTAAGTTTTTGAGACTCTTCCAATGGCTATCTAGCTCAGCTAGGAGGGTTTGGTTCGACCTTGGAGACCTAGAAAGACATATTTAGGACCCTCGGATCAATCCTTAGGGTTTAATGACAGCCATTGATCAAATTTGGGACTTTTCCTATATATACATCACTTAGTAGTTAGGTTAAGGGGTTGAAACTTTGAAAAAGGAGACTCTAGCACTCATAGCAGCCACGTAACCCTAGCCACGAAATTGGAGGCCATTAGAGCTTGAGGAAGGAGGCTTGGAGTAAGAAAGAAGAAGGTTAAAGGTAAGGTTCTATACACCATTGCTCTTGCATCAATGATTTACATAACATAGTTAGGATAGTCTATTTAGAGTAGTTTAGTTTTTTGCAGCATGTATGCTCTTATATTTTTCTACTTATATGCATAATGTAGATTAGGAATGCATGTTTAGAAATAATGTCTTGATGTTTAGAGGTAGTATAAATCGAGTCTTGCATATAGGGATTTAGTCTTGTATGGTTAACTTTCTGTTTTGGGTCATATTATTAGTTTAAGATATTTAAATGTTCTTACATGATGAACATGGCTTTCTTCTTGATTTAAAAGCATGATGATTGATATATGAATGTTGTGAACATGATTAGGATTCGTTTTATGATTAGAATGCATGCTAGGAGTTAGTTTTTTGCATATTATTTTTTGTTTTCACATATAAGAATGTATGTTTAAATGAAAGTTTGAATATTCCTTTATATGAGTCTATGAGTTACATGCATTCATATTTTGGTTTATTCTACTTCTCTTTTCTTCATCATTTGGAATATGGAATGATATGACTTGTGTTTGAGGGAGCATGCGAAGGTAAGATTCTTCCCTTGTGTTAAATTGAGTTGTTTTAAGCATGATATTTGATTGTTTTGTGTAGTTTTGCATATAGGGTTTTAGTCCATTATTTTAGCATGCATGTTAGTGTTTATGTTCGATATTTTAGTGAATTAACAATGGTTTTGGAGCCACTTAAAGTGGATATTCAAATCTGTCCAGATTTGAATATTTACTTAATGACATATTTGAATATTTACTTAATGTGACTTAATTACCATTCTTAAGTCATTTTTGGTATAGTTTTAAATGTGACAGTTTTAGTATATCATATTAGGGTGCATGCTAGATTATTTACACCTTTTTTATTTATTATTCTCATGGGTTTTAAATTACTTTTAAAGACACATTCAAATCTGTCCATGGATGGAAAGTATCTTTAAAGTAAGTTGAAAACCATTTTTAGGGCCAAATTTAACTTAAAAATGTGTTTAGGTTCACATAGTTTGATTATATTGCATTTAGGGTCATTCTCATGCATTGTTTGCATTATTTGTTGCATTTTTTATTTATTTTATTTAAATTCCAGCATGCATTATTTTTAGCATTTTAGGTTGTTTAGATTAATTTAGGAGGGGACTCTAGGTTAGGGGAGCCACTTGGCTCCGCTTAGGATTCCCCTTTGTTGTAAAAACTACATCCGATTAGGGGTTTTAGCTTATTTAGGAGTCTATCTTCGAGGAAATTTCTCAGTGAATTTGGAATTTGATAGTTTGTTTTGGGATGAAACTCCCACTCTAGAATGATGAACTGTTTTAAATGAAAGTAAACTCTCGAAGATAGAGTCTTGGATAAGGTAGAATGCCTTTAAAGGTGTAGTTCATTACAATAGAAGAATCCTATGTAATCGAACTACGTGGACTTTGATTCTTATCAGGAAACTGATAAGGTACGTAGGCAGTCAATAGGGCGCAAGTCCAGTCTTAGGTTGACTCTGTGTCTCCTAAGGTCTTTAGGATTTTGATTCTGTTTTATTATTATCTATTATTATATATGTAATATTATTCATATTTTTCTTGGTTGATTAGATATGATAGATTGTTTTTTATAAGATTTTGATAAACCCAAACTTAATTAGGAGACCTTTAATTAGGGTGAGATAGGTGCTTACAAGATGAGTCTTGGAACCTTCCTATCTCATAATCTAGCCCTCGAATCCAACTTTGATTCGATGATCATGTTTTTCCAAAATATGGGGTCATTGTTTTATTTTAAATAAAACTCTTTTTTGTGGTTTCCTTATTCCCTAAAAATAAGGTGGCGACTCCTAGTTTTCTCAAACTCCTTTCCTTTTTCAAAAACCCAATCTAA
Organism: Hamamelis virginiana; assembly: GCA_017140935.1. NCBI lineage: Eukaryota > Viridiplantae > Streptophyta > Magnoliopsida > Saxifragales > Hamamelidaceae > Hamamelis > Hamamelis virginiana. The sequence continues at coordinate 9,397 of JAESVK010043254.1, forward strand.
GTGGACTCCCACAATAAAGAAGGATAATTAGGATTGGTTGATCTTGAGTGGATAATAGAGAAGGATAAATAAGTAGATAAAAGATAAGGATAAATAGAGAAGGATAATTATCTACTAATCCACGATGACAAGTGAATCCAATCCCTAAACAAAAGAGAGCTTTCAAACCGAGGGCTCGATGTGGCTGGTTCACACAGGATTATGTACAAAATTAGTCAAAAGTTCAAACTTTTGACCTTTAGGAGGGAAATTTCGTCTAAGAAACAGTAATAGGTTCATTTACATAAATTGTTTTTTTTTTTGGATTCGTTCACATAATATTCAGAATATGTAGGATTATTAGTGTAAAATGCCATACTTTTAATATACAAGGAAAATTATTTATTTAATTTAATATATATTTTAAATGTTTTACTATTGATAAGAAAATAAAAAAAATTCTTTATTTAATATTTTAATATTTATAAGAAAATAAAAAAAAAATAAAAAACATTTGATGTGACCGTTAAATTGAAAAAAAAAAAGTTTTAGTTTTGACCGTTAGATTGATATTAGTGTAATTATTCAATTTACCTAAGGGCATTTTTATCAAAAAAAATATATAAATATATTGGCGTAAATAATTTTGGATCGGGTTTATTCACGTAAATTGCCCAAATAAAAATGAACATTATTATTGGAAATATAAATTTTAAAATCTTTTATTTACCATTTAAATAAGTTTTAAGGATTTTTTTATTATTACTATAAATGCACCATGTGCATTGCACTTGTAAATTTTACAAGAATTTTTTTTTTGAAATAACACCTAGGAGATTGATGATGCATGTATGTATGGCTCCATATAAAGGGACAACCCCACGCACATATTGTAACGAACCAACACTACAACAAAAATGACCTTTCGCGGCGTTTAAAAAACGCCTTAAATAGGCTTCCGCGGTGTTTTAAAAACGCCGCACAAAACGCCGTTAAGATCAGCGCTGCAAAAAGTTTTGGTAATAGGCGGTGTTTTTAAAAACACAGTTAATATTAGCTTCCCCGGCGTTTTAAAAACACCGTTAAAAGTTCTTTTGCGGCGTTTTAAAAACGCCATTAAAAATACCTTTCGCGGCATTTTACAAAAGCGCCGTTAAAAATACTTTACGCGGCGTTTTTAAAACGCCGTTAAAACCGTTAAAAGCCTTATTAAGGCATTGTAGAATTTTTCCACGGAATTTTAAAAACGCAACAAATATTTTTATTTTTATTTTTTTTCTTCCTTGAGATATCATTTGTATGCATCATATAGAATCTAATTCTGACAAGAAAATAAAAAAATGCACATTCCATTAAAATAAATTTTCAAAATAAAAAATTTCACATTCTATGACTTTGAAAATTCTAAACACAAAAAAGAACCATTTGTATATACATCAAATTCCACGACAAATTTCTAAAAAACAAATTTCTTCCACATTCATTTCCTTCCAAAACAGACCCAAAAAAAAAAAAAAAAAAAAGTGGCTTAACTTCATCCATCCTTCATTTCTTGAAACTCCAATTTGATAATCTTCGAACTGTGAAAACAACATAATTATTACAAAAAATTATTATCAACTAAAAATACACATATTTCTCAAATCATAGTAACTCTATATTTTCAACACTTTTATAATGATAGTATCTGATCACTAGAAGAATCAAATGACATATCCTACCACTCCTAATAATATATTGTTTCAATTTTGAGACGAAAATCCGGCAGAGTATATACGTTGGCCAAAGATCCAATTAAATAATATTACGATTGAGATTAGCCTTACGACTGGTCCAAAAAAACCTATAATAACTTATCCAAGTTAACAATTTTCCTGGAATGGAAACGCAGACCTGCAAAGTCATTGAACATGCTCTAAGGTCCCAAACCTTGAAATTTCTGAGCACAAGCCTTTCCCTGCTTCCTACCTCCCACACTGCAATATCACCAATATTTGTTTATTTGTTCCAACTGGAATATATATATATATATATATATATATATATATATTAAGAGAGCAAATTCACCAAATTTCAACTTAAAAGTCCTTGATAGATACATTGACCTAAAGAACAAAACTCCAAGCAGAAGGAGAGAGAGCTAACCACGAAGAGTTTGTTGCACTGGATGGAAATCCATGCTCTTAACAGCAGAACCCTGATTTAAACACCACAACAAACAGGCCAATTTTTTTTAATTTGGATGAGTCCAGCAATTAAAGAAACAGTTTTGAGTATTTTAATCAAGAATGTGATGCATTAAACCATAATAGCACTTAATGTCTAATAAAGTTAATTAACCATCCTCAATTTTTGCTAACACAGTTAGTGACCTCAACTATTGTAAGAGCACAAGTAAAATACTGTTATTATTATATTGTTGTTATGGCTTTGCTAAAAGACAACTACTAAAACATAATTTGACAACTATTTCACTTATGAAATGTAACATAATTTCATACAACAAATTAATAACTTCTTGGAGGTCATCCTACAATATTTCTTTCTTGATGAGAATGTTAGACTACTAATAGTGGCTGGTGGATGTTTTAAACCATGGGCATCTCCCAGTTAGATGTTAATAGGACTCTTGCAAGCATTAGAAATACATTTGTCCTGGCATACATGTATCTAAAAATCACTAACTCCATCCAAAATTGACCTTTTTGCTAGCAGCATTGGACAAAACACCAGCACTCAGATAACTTAATCTTAAGAAATTGGCAGTTCCAAACTATTCTTCGCTAGACAATAGTGACAAGAGATTAGGTCATCTCCCAATCCATTGCCCATTCTCGTTCTACATTTGTATGCAATTCATATCTAAGTTTCACAAGATTGACTTGTAAAGAGATGAACATTACTACTAACAGCATATCAACTCCAGGATGTCCAATGCTTATAGAGTGCATATCAACTTTCAACTGTATTCATGCTAGCAAAGAGAATACCATCAAAGTTTACTAAAAAAAAAATAATATGCAAGGCCCAATTGATGATTTAATATCAGTTTTATGATTTCTTGAAATGACACCAATCCAAATTGTCACTATCATTTGTGAGGGTAGCTGCCAATTTTTGCAATGGCCCCCATTCATGATGATGAGTTTATATATAAAACAAGATGAGAAAAGTTGAGGGTGGAGCATCATTCCTGTCATATCTTTCACCTCCTTACCTTTGCCTTTTAAAATAAATAAAGAGTACTTTAATTTTTTTTCCCTCTCTGTATGAATTAGTCCAATTGAAACTTATTTTGAAAATTGGTACTTGGTAGTGTGGATTACTTCATGCATAATAGGTTTTTATTTGAAAATTACTGGTAATTGATTTTGGGTGACACAATTTTTAAATTACATCATGCATAATAGGTTCCCCCCCTTTTCCTGTAAGTGAATGTGCTAGAAGTAAATCTTACTGCTTATCATTTTGTTTAGGGAAATCTGAATAGTTTTTATGAGTTTACTGGGTGCGAAATAAGATGATTGATTAATAGTCATGGCAGGATTTGGGTTCATGGGTTTGCAAAGAAAATGAATGTAAAAATTATAAACTTGAAAGTTGTTTTTTGACAAATCAATGGTCGTCAAAGTGGTAAGGATTTTCACATATTCCCTCTCCAAGCCTTTGATCGCCAATATCAAGGGGTTGACTGCACGCGCCCTTCTTCAATGACAGCAAAACCAGTCCAACTTTTACAAATACAGAGTATTGCATGTCTAAGCAGAAGTTCAAAAATCATCCTTAATTACTTAAATGCTCATTGATTTTACTCTAATCTACCGTTAAATGAGCTTAAGAAATGTGTCATGTAACATGAAATGAGGTTGTAAACTCATCAATACTGACTGATTTTTAGCAGTTACTGGGCGAGGGCATAGATGACCCTCCACCCTAGGATGGCCAACCGTCCGGGGATGGATGGTCATCCATGCTTCAGCCCAATTTTGATCCGTTTTGGGCCTCTCTCGACCCGTCTCGACTGTTTTCGGCTTTTCGGGCCCGTTTCAAGTCCAAATTCGATGATTCAAGCTCCAAAACGATCGTGATTCGATTCTCCATGTTTCTAAAAGAGTTTGAGGATGAAAAACCTTAACCATGGTCCAGGGGTTGAGAGAAACCAAGCCGATTAGCTGTTTTGGGCTTATGGAGCCCTTTTAGGGTTTTGAAATCCACTAACCGATTGGTCGTAAAAACCATTTCTACTTCTCGAAACATGTTTTGGAAACATTTTGGAAAGTATTTTGAGTTTCATAAAGTTTTGATTTTGATAAAACAATCGAATCCCGATCATTCCCGGTTGAAACCCTAATCTAAGCTTTGAAAAGGGCCTTTTGGGCCTTAAGAGCCAAACACGAGCCCAAATGCTCTATGAACCTTGCCACTGAACAACTTAGCTACAAAACACACTTTACATATCTATGCCAAAGCCTCGAGACCATTCGAGACAAGATCGACAATCATTCAGGACTTTTGTGATTCAAAGGACAGAACTGCCCTTCAAGTCATAAAAGACCTTATTTTCTATCAAGCCTGGCTCAGAATGCCATGGAATTTTGTAGGGATGGTCCTAGACTCTCTAAAAACCTAATGCAAAAAGAACCCACTCAATCTGACCTATAAACCTACATGCGATAATGACCTTTATCTAATTACTCACAAGGGTAAAACTGGCAACTTAGGGTTTTGATGCCCTATTTCACCTCTAATCACAGGCAACCATTCATGACCATACTCATGGTCAAAAATGGATGTCTACACCCACATGTGACAAAAGTGTGAAAGATGCTCGTGCGCTTCCAATCATCCTCCCCTAAAGGAGTAGATAGGATGCACCACATGACAGCGAGATGGGACAGCTTCGGCACATCATCGAGCTCGAGATCCCTCACAGCATCGGAAGTATCCTCAAGAAGGGAATAATCTGCGAAAGCAGAAGGGTCATCGGATTCATGATCAAGAACGAGAGTGCGATGGGAACAATGGGCAGCAAAGGGACCCTTGTTGTGGCAGTGAAAACACTCAATAGCAGAGCCACTTGAGCGACTGTTAGTACCGACGACCTCTTTTTTCCTAGAAATGCTAGGCCCTAGATTAGGTTGGGTACGCCTTTGAAGGAACAGACTGAAGTGGGGACTAAAACTGACGAGACTCCTCAACTTAGAAAGCTAAACGCCTTGGGTTAGGAACCCGAAGGAATTTCTCTATATCCCAGGCCTTGTTATAGGCCTCCTCTAAGCTATCAGGAGAGTGGGTAACTTCTCTCTTGACATCCAATCTTAGCCCATTGACATATTTAGAGAGAGTCACCAAAGGATCCTCCTCTATTTCGCACCTTCCCATAAGACCCTCAAAACGCGCTGTGTAATCCTCAACACTAACAGTGCCCTGTCTTAAATTATGCCACTTCTCTAACAAAGTCTTTCTATGGGAAGATGGGAGATACTTCTCCTTTAACCTTCGTCGCATCTCAGCCCAGGTGACTATAGGACCTCCTAATCGCTCTAATTTACGCAACACACCCTGCCAATAGCATTTGGCGTTGCCTGTCAATTTCATCCTAGCAAAGCGAACACGCTGTAGGTCAGTCATCCTATACCAGTCACAGTACCCTTCTATGTCATTCAGCCAATCTAAAAAGACAATAGGATCAGTCCTACCATCAAAACTGGGAGCTTCGAGTTTCACCCTCGTGGTGATATCTCTAGGCTCGTCATGGAAATTCCTAGGCTGTCTATGCTGGACACCCTGATATCTACCCTGGTGTCCTCTCGGTCTATAATCATATTCTAAATCATCCTCAAATGGATCAGTAGGAGGACCAAAGTCCTTTACATGTTGCCTAGGGACTGGAACTTGTCTAAAGTGGTTAGAGAGGGGAAGGATTCCTGCTTGAGGGTCCATGGGTCGCCTATTGGGTTGTTGAACGATCGGGGGATCATTGACAACATCCCCGGGGTCATCAACTCTACCCTGACCTCTAGACTGGGCTAATTCCTCCCTAAGTGCAGTGATGGACTCACGGAGTGTGGTAAACTCAATCTTAGTGTCACGATCTAATCTGATAAATGACTCTTTCAAAGTGGCTATGTCCTGCTGGACATTGGTCATGTCTTGCTTGAGGGCTGTGCAGTGGTCAGTCATAGTCATGGTGAAAGGCAATGAAGTTGGGGTGGATATGTGAATGGGTGGTGAAATGCTAACACGTCTTAAATTACCTGAATTAAAAAGACAAATTATCACGAATGAGCATTTAAGAAAACTGAAAAAAAAAAAAAAAAATGCAAGTTGCGTGCCTAAGTATGAAAGAGGTGAAGTAGGGAATGAGAATGCAATGAGTGTGTGAAATATAACAGAAAGGTGGCCTGGAGTTTGAAAAAAGGGAAATGAAACAATAAAGAAAAGATGATAAGAGTAAAGGCTTTCATTTTCCTTTTTTTTATTTTTATTTTTATTTTTTTTTTACACTATTGGGAAAATGATAGAAGGCTAAAAATGGGACCTAACACAAATTTAATAAGCTACCAACTAATTGAAATAAAACCCACAAATTTTCAATGAAAATGAGATGTGTACCGTTCACCGAGACGCAATTATGTGTAAAACTCCACTGTAGAGGTCGAATTGACCCAAAAGGACCGCAAAATCGGAATCGGGGCTTCGAAAAATGCTAGGAATGGGGCGAAACTGTAATTTCTAGAAAGCTAAGGGGCCAAACTGTAATTTCCAAAAAGTTGGGGGCTAAACTGTAATTTCCAGAAAGATTAGGGGCGCAATTTTAAATTCTAGAAGGTTTAAGGGCAAAACTGTAATTCCCAGTAAATTAGTTGACACGTGGCAGACAACGGTCAAACGTTGACCGGGTTGGTCGACGAGTCAACGGGTCGAGTCAACCATCTGGGTTGGCGGGTCAAAATCTGGGTCGTGTAAATGGGTCGAGTGAGCCGAGCCAATGCAGGATGAGCCGAGCCGAGAGAGTCAAGCTGAGTTGAGCCGGTAACAGGGTGAGCCAAGCCGCGCGTGGACAGACGAAGAGCCAATTGCTGGGAAGTGAGGCGTGTGGATCTCACGCGCGCACGTGGATCTCAGGCGCCAAATTCTAGGTAAAGCGTGAGGGCGCGTGGGGTACTTTTCCGATTAAGGTTTTCTGTCGGCGGTGGTTTCGGCGACTGGGGTCTATGTGGAGGTGGTCCGGTGGTGTAGCAGCCGTGTATGGTAGTGTTTTGCGGTGGTGTAGGGTGCGCGAGTCTCTCTTTATACACACATACACACACAAGAGATAGAAAGCTACATGGGGTTTCCAAGCACGTGAATATGGAGGCAGCAAAAAGTTTGGGAATCGTGGTGATGCTCTGATACCAATTGATGAGACTTGAATACCAAGAAAAGAAATAGAAGAAAAGAAAGAGAAATAGAGAGAAATCAGAATATTAGAGAGAAAGAGAGAGAAAACTCAGAATATTAGGGAGAAAATTCATTAATCATCAAGTCTAACCAAAATAAAAGGTTTACTCCCTTTATATAGAAAACAATCCTACTCCTAAAAGGAAACTAATTTAAACAATTCTACTTCCACAAGGAAACTAATAAAAAGAAATTACAATCAAATAGAAATAGCTTAACTAAAATAAAAATAAATAATAACTAATCCATTAAATAGTAGCTAATCTTATCCTTATGCATCATGATCCACATCAAGTTGCTCCAAACAACAAACTTCACAATTGACTTTTTTTTTTTCTTTCTCGGTTTTTAGCAAGCTTTCTTGTTAAAGGAAAATGCTTTGTGTCCAAAAGTTGTCCCAAAAGTAAATCTCAAATGATGTGGCTTATGATCTAACCATTCTTTTTTTTAGTAAATTCTTTATTGATATTAAATGAAGGCCTAGGATTCATTTTGGATGTTTTTTTGGGATCAAACTTTTGGGATATATAACATTACTGCTTGTTAAATGCTATAAACTTGCTCAGTAATTCTGATCAGGTGATGACATCCTTACCTATCTTAGAGTTAGCCCATCTCTTATAAGAGTCGACATTAAATTGGTGTTTTGAAAAACCAACCGTTGGATTAGACAATTATCTTATGCATGTCATGTTTTGCCAAAAATTACAGTAATCTGACAATCAGTTTTCAAAATACAGTCCGTGAAACAATCTTACAGTATTTACCGTTAGATGCTGTAACAATTGTTTAACAGCCTGTATTTTGAAAAGCCGCCGTTGGATCTCTATGATTTTTTTACAAATATGACATACATAAGCAGATTATCTAATTCAATAGTCAGTTTTTCAAAATTCGTATCCTAATGAAAGTGGGTTGATGATTAGGTAAGGACATCCATACAAGATGGGGACTGACTGACTCATATAGTTGGGTCCTATCTATTTTATAACTCACCTGGGGTAAGGTGGGCCATTATTGGTCACAAGATTAGAGAGGACACTAAATTATATTACAATCAATGTTTATACAAGAAGAAGAAAGTTTTAGATTTGACTTTCCCCTATATCTTACGGCAGAAGAATTATAGAATAGTCGAATTGAATTCAATTAAATTGAATTGAATAATAAAATATTTAGACTTGACTGGACAAATTAATGAACCCAAAAGTTTATAAAATTTGAACATGGCTCATTTAGCTTACGTGTAGGCTCAAACTAATCTTTTATCGAGTCAATCTTGAGTAATTTGACTATTTTAAGTATTAATGAGCTTACAAAATTATATAGTACTCTACTCAGAATGGATTTTAAAATATTTTTCCAAACCCAGACCCAATTATCTACATCCAAAATCCTTCCTATTGGAAGTTTGAGTAAGCTAGACAAATAATCCATTTAGCTCATTCAATTGTCATCCCTAATTTCAAATAAGATTTTTAATTAATTAGTCAAGCCAACATAGGTTTGGTGTAAACCCTATCTCCCTAAGATTTGGGTTTTCATGTGTACTCAATTCAATAAAGGCTAAAGAAAAGAACCAACTTCAGCATGGTCCTGAGGTTGAAGTTGTTTAATTTCATGACAAAACCTGGCATCCAGAGAGGTAATTATATAGATGAAGTTCCTGCTATGCTACCCTTTGCTTAATTTGAAAATTCGAAAAGGAAAACTTTTAAGAGGAGTCCCTTCACAATTCAGTTTTGAATCAAAGGTACGAATATGTACCTTTTGTTGGAAATTGATGTAAATGCTGAAAATATTTAAAAGAAAATAAAACAAAAAACACTTATCGATTGAGGCGTGTAGATTCACTCTCCTTAAGAGTAGATCGCGCCCCTCGAAGTAAATCGCTCGGTGCAACAGGTTCTCTAGCGGCCTACCCTCCAGGATACAACAATCGGACACCCACAAGTGTGCACACTCAATATGTGAGTATATAGAACAACCCAAATTAGCTCCATGATAATAAGGAAAAACAATTTTGAAAGAAATAAAATGAAGAGTTTTTTTTTTTTTTTTTTAAAGTTTCTACAAATGGCTAAAGCACACATAACTAGCTTACACCACCACCACCACCTTTTTATCTTACAAAGGGGCTGCACGTTTTTAAAAGCAGCAACCTAATAAAACGTTAGCAAGGCAAATTAAACAACCTGACAAAAACATAAGTTATGCATATTAAACTAGGTTAATAAAATATATATATAAATATATAGAAGTTATGAAATTTAAGAAATGATAACCGACCATTCAATTCTATCATCAAATCCATTATAATGGTTACAAATTTAAGATCAATTAAATCAATTAAGTTATGATGGTTACAAAAATTAATTCATTCTAATTGATTTTTGAAATAAATCAAAATCAAAATTTAAAGAAATTATTCTCTCAATAACAGAAAAATTAAATGATTAAAACTTAACTATAAATGATTTTGAATTTTGAAATATCTCTTAAATACAACACCTTTGATGTTGATGGAAACAAAAAATTAAAAATAACATAATTGAGTAGAAAGGAATAATTCCAATAATAGTTACAAACTGATACACAAAGGAGATAAGCATCAAAGCATGAATGTCTGGTTTTAAGGGTATGCTTTAACATGAAACAATTAATGAGGCAAATAGACAAAGCTTGCAATTTGGGAATTTACATTTACTCCATCATCCAGTTCCACAATAAAAAGTACCTTAATACATAGTTTTAATCATTAATTCCAGCAAAAAAGTAGCGCTGTTGATACATAAACTATACTTAAAAAAATAATACAAAAAATATTGTCAAAAAAGCCAAGGGCGGAGTCAGGATTTAATATTGTGGTGAACTAGGTTAAATAAAGAATAATCAAAATATTATAAAGTAAATGAAATTATGATTAATTTTTAATTTATGTCTACACAATTATATAAAGATTTGAATAACACAAGAAATATCTATTCGAGCATTACAAAAACTAAATTAGGAAATATCTATTCGAGCATGGATTAAGAATTACGCTTGCAGGGGCCTCTCTCTCTCTCTCTCTCTCTCTCTCAAACGTACTTAAACTAAATTAGGAAATGTCTCTATCTAATACAGAAGTAACAGATGGTGCAGCCATTTAAACAGTTTTCAATTCATTCAATTTGGGTCACCGTCTCAACCTTTACTGTCCGTAATAGTTGCATGAGATGTCACGTATATGATTTCATTGAAGAGGGCTGTGGCCACAGGCCACTTGCCAACTAATTAATAATAGCAGCATGCCGGTCAGCATCGGTCACTAGAGATCATCACTTTGCTGGTGCATCTGTGTGGTGTGTGTCAGTATATATGGATAGAAAAATAACTTTCCACGACTCAAAAGCAATAATTCATCTCCGATAGCTATAAATCAATGATTTTATGAGTAACGAAAGCATAATGGACATTTATTTACACACTAAATAAAACAAGAGACCCAATCACAATTTGCATGGAAAAATAATGGACTTTTTTGTTACTACTCTCACCTATAGTAAGCCAACTTGGGGGCCGCCCCTAATTTTTTGCAGAAAATAGGAACCCTAAGCAAATATTTCGATCTGTGTGTACCATGATGTGTGTCTAGCATTTTGGATTTTACCAGTTTTTTTATTTTATATCTTGTTTTACTTGGATATAGATTTATGTTTGTTCCACCTTCGTGTTTAGTGCATGCATTATTGGGATCATGGACGAAGCCATGTGTAAGTGAGGGGTGGCAATTGCCTTCCCTCAAATTTTTTAAAATTCATTTTATATCCTATAAATTTTAAAAATTTTAAATTCAACCCCCCTCAATTTTTTTGACTCCCTTTATTTTATTCCCCCCCCCCCCCCCCTTTTTTTTTTAAATTTGTTGTTATATACTTGGTAAATGGAGTTAATGTTTGATTTGCAACTATTAGAATTAGGCAAATCCTTAATAGCTTCATAGATGAGATAGCTTGGTTTTACTTATTGAGAGAAGGGCATTTGATAGTCTTGATAAGAGTATTTCCAATGGTATGCCACTTGAGCTGCCATTGCCACCCAAATAAATTTCTCCAATGATGTGTAATTTGGGATGCCAAATTTTGGCAATCGCACATAGGACTGTCAAATTTGGTACTTTGGGCTAAAATATTGGGCTGGTTTAGGCTAAAACTCATTATAATGGTGATCTAATAAGCCTAAAAAAAAAAATTAGCCAAACTTGGGGTGGGCTGTACCTATGTGCCTCCGCCCTTAAAAAAAGCTACCATGAAATGTATCAAGAATAGAAAACTCTAAGCTGCATAGAGGAATTAAAAATCATAAACTCTATAACATGCAGGCTTAAGAACATAGTAAGCATGCACTACAAACGCCTATCAGTTAAAGACAGTCTAGTGAACATGAAATAACAAAAGTGGTGGGACGACAAAGCTCATTTAATTTCAAGTGATTTTTGAAAAGATAAAAAAGAGTATAAATAGTAATGTGGATGAGAAGAAGATATATAATGTATTCACCATATATGGTAATGGCAATAGCCCCAAATAAGGCAATGTTTGGTACATCATTTAAACGTGGGAATGGAATTGATTTTAGGGTGATTCTATTGCCACCATGTAAACTGCTAGTGACACCCATGAATTAATGATATTTTTATTTACTATTGACCCACCTATAAATTAATTATTAAGGGCAATTCTAGATAAATAAATAAATAACAAATAATCAAACTACTACCTACACCCAGGGCCGGCCCTGAGATTTAGGGGGCCCTAAGCGAACTTCCAAAATGGGGCCCTACGCATAATGACACAAATTTTTTTTTTTTTATTACTACCAATTTTTATTATTGTCTTTGTTAGTACACATACAAAATTTGATGGTGCATATCATTACTATAATCATTTAGTAAAAGAAAATACAATTACAAAAAAAGAGGTTGAATAGAAAAACATATTGGCTCAATTTCACTATCTTCATCCACAAAGTTTTCATTCTCAGTCATATTCTGATGTTTTTCAGTCAAAACTTCTTCAACTGAACTTGAAGCATCTGTTTGTTTATTACTAGTAATAAACTTGTCAAGAGCTCCTGTTTGACATTGAATAAATTCTTATATTTTTTGCTTCTTTTTCCCTTTTTCATGTCCAGAAATATACTTTCTACTTTGAGGGCATAATTATATGATCAAATCTAAAACAAGAAAGAAATTAAAAATCAATTTACTTCTCTAAAAAATTCATAAGAAATTTTCAATGTTTATATGTCAAAATTTATTTCTTATATGATAATGTTTCGATTAAAAAAAAAATAGTAGTACGAAGCTAATACAAAAGCACGTCTAAACTCCTAAATCAAAATCTAAAAATCTCACTTTCATAACAAAGGGCAATAATATACTATAATACCAAGCAAATATAAAGTCCTAATTCCTAAATTAAAATTCTAAATAAAAAATTTAAATCCCATATTAAATAAATAATAATAAAAAATTTGGGGGCCCCTTAAAATTGGGGGCCTCAAGCAATTGCTTTAGTAGGCAAAAGCCAAGGGCCGGCTCTGCCTACACCCGGCCACCATCCTTTTCTAACGTTCATATCTCTTCCATAAAACCTAGTCTCACAAATGTACCCTTAATAAGAACTATAACCAAAGAAGGTGCATGTTCTTCTATCAATGGACAATGAATTTTTGATCATACGTACAGGAGGACTCTAACAATGAAGAGATATATTTTTTCAAGTAGAATATAAATATTTAAAAGTTTTTTTTTTCATCATGAGTTCGTGATTTTGTTCATACCTATACAATTGTCAAATATTATAGAATGTTCAACAGGGATCGGTCAAACATATTAGTATGTTGAGTTCTCCTAATTAACCAAATAAACATTTTAAAATGTTTATTAAACAGTAGTAGAATATCATGTTGGTAAAATAAATACCTGGTGTAGTCTGACGAAACTCCAAATTTAGAATAAAACGCCTCAAGTCACGTTACTGTGTCGCTTTCCTAAAGACAATATTTGCCCCTACCAAATGTGTGCACCGGGTTGACAGCAAATTCGCCTTAGGATAAAATGAGGCTGACCTGTTGATCCTCTATCTGCGTATGCACGACGAAAATAGAGCAGAATACCGTTGATGTATAATCCGAATGAACCGAGCAGTGCGCTTCAATTTCTGCAGCAATCAGAAACGCAACAGTGAAAGCCTGAAACCCACGAGAGGAGAAGGAGAGTGAGAGAATTTATGTATTCTGTATTTCGTAATCTGAATGTAATTTCCTCTGGTCTGGCCGAACCCCTATTTATAGAGGGGTTCGCACCCTTTGGCTGCACCAATTCGGGCCAAAAGGCACCTATTGGTTGCACCATTTCACCAAAAGCCACCATCCAACGGTCACAACCGTTTTGATCCGCGCGGGTCAGCAGATCCGCTCCGCTCCAGACCCAAGTCTGCCCGCTCCAGATCCAGGACCCAGGCCCAATATGATTTTGTCCAAAAAGAATAGGGCCCATTGGATCTAATGACCCAGCCCAGCCCGGGACGGGGCGGGGCGGGCGGGCGCGCGCGTGTGGTTTTTGGGTCCAAGCCCATTCTTGCTTAGGTCCTCCCTCCTCACAAAACATGGGTACCCCTTGGGGCCCAACCCATAAGTCCAAACCAAGGACTTATAAAGTCTTTAAACTTCTTCTGATTTTCCAATGTGAGACAAGTGCAAAAATGCACTTTCAAGCTTTCTATAGAACAAAGGAAAGTTTTCAAAAAACCCAATTATAACCCATTATAAAATACTTTATTTTGGAAATATTCAAAAAACCCCCACCATTTTCAAAATACAAGATGATGATTCTTGGTTCATTTGGCAGCCTTATGCATAAGTGAAGGTATCTTATTGATTTGAACCTTTCACTTTAGTGAAACTCATCAGAGTTAATCAAGATGACATAGTAGACGTATCTTTGAACTAGCGATCTTATATGATTAACCGGACATGTTTCACACACAAGACAAAATACCTATAGTATTCAAAAACCTGACCCGTGGATTGGCCTTGGGTCTTTATCCTATTTCATGAGTGCTCTAGAGTCAAAGCCCTTGGACATCATAGGAAGCGGCACCACCTCCACACTCATATAGGTAGACTTATAAAGTACCCCTGTAATTACAGTACTCCAACTGCACCGTTGTAAGTCTATTAAGAGTTAAATAACTCATCCTTCTTCTTTTCACATTACAAGTACCAAGCACTTCAACCTTGGGATGAATATAATTTAAGATTCCCAATGCATGTTAAGAATCTTGAGTGCTTGCTATCACGACATATGGTGTATTTTGCTCATTGAACTCAAGGACTTGATGTTTCAAGTGTTGAGTCGAGTTTCCACCAGGAGTGATAAATTATGTGGCTTCAGTCTCATCCCTTTTGATGTTTTCCACACCAAATCCCTTGCAAGTCCTTTTGTTAAAGGATCAGCCAAATTTTCACTTGACTTCACATAGTTTATGGTTATTACACCATCTGTAATCAATTGTCTCACATAACTATGTCTAAGTCCTATATGCCTGGACTTACCATTATAAATTTGGCTATAAGCTCGTGAAAGAGTTGCCTCACTATCACACCGCAAAGATACTGGTGCCATAGGTTTTGGCCACACAGGTATTTCCAGTAGCAAATTTCTCAACCCCTCTGCTTCTTTACTGCTTGAAGCCAATGCCACAAATTCAGCAGCCATGGTTGAATCTGAGATGCACGTCTGCTTCTTTGATCCCCAGGAGATTGAACCACCTCCAAGTGTAAAGATCCAACCACTTGTAGAAGAATGATCCTCACTGTCAGTTATCCAACTGGCATCTGTGTATCCTTCTAGAACCGAAGGATATCCAGTATAGACTATTCCATAATCTATAGTTTTTCTCAAGTATTTCAATACTCGATAAACTGCATGCCAATGCACAGAGCTTGGGTTACTAGTGTATCGACTAAGTTTCCCAACTGCAAAGGCAATATCAGGTCTAGTGCAGGTCATTGCATACATCAAGCTACCAATCACCCTAGAATATAATAATTGATCAACAACCCTACCAGTATTAGGATATAATTTTAAATGTGGATCATAAGGTGTAGACATGGTTGTATTATCATACTGATTAAATTTGTTAAGAATTTTCTCAATATAATGTGACTGAGTAAGAATTAATTTATCTTTTTCCCTCTTAATTCTTATTCCCAAAATAACATCTGCAATGCCCATATCTTTCATCTGGAAGTTTGATGATAAAAATTGTTTTGTACTTTCTATAACTTCAAGATCAGTACCAAAAATTAACATGTCATCTACATATAAGCATATAACTACACCTCGTTTATCAGAAAACTTGCTATAAACACATTTATCTGATTCATGTATCCTATAACCATTTGATATTATAATCTTATCAAATTTTTCATGCCACTATTTAGGTGCTTGTTTAAGTCCATAGAGTGATTTAATAAGCTTACAAACTTTCTGCTCTTGACCTTGTACGACAAAACCTTCTGGTTGCTCCATATATATTTCTTCTTCTAACTCTCCATTTAGAAAAGCCGTTTTGACATCCATTTGATGGATTTGAAGTTTATATATAGAAGCTAGGGCAATCAATACTCTAATGGTAGAGATTCTTGCTACAGGAGCATATGTATCAAAATAATCAATCCCTTCCTTTTGAGTAAAACCCTTAGCAACCAGTCTTGCTTTGAACTTTTCAATAGTTCCATCAACCTTCATTTTCTTTTTGAAAATCCATTTACAACCAATTGGTTTAAATCCAGGAGGCATGTCAACAAGCTTCCATGTTTTGTTGCCCATAATAGAATCTATCTCATCATTAACAGCTTCTTTCCAGAAAGCAGAATCTTTAGATTCCATAGCCTCTTCAAAGGTTAATGGATCTGGTTCCATAACAGGTGAAACCATTGTCTGTCTATTATGTGAATTCCTAGTTCCTTCTACAAGATAAACAACAAAATCAGGGCCAAAAGACTTTGCAGTCCTTGCCCTTTTACTCCTTCTAGGTTCAATAGATTCACTAGGTTCAATACTTTCCTCAGAAGGTAAAGGAATTAATTCCTTTTCTTGATTGGATTCTAATTTTGGAATAGTAGTAAATCTATTTTCATAAAATACTGCATCACGTGATTCTATGATTGTATTTATTTCTATTGAATTATTGGGCTCAATTACCAAAAACCTATATGCTTTACTATGTAGAGCATAACCAAGAAATATGCAGTCAATCCCTTTTTCTCCTAACTTTTTCCTTTTAGGATCAGGCAGTCTTACAATTGCCCTACAACCCCAAGTTCTAAAATAATTTAAGTTAGGTTTCTTCTTTTTCCAAAGCTCATAAGGAGTCATGTTTTTCTTTTTGAAAGGAATTCTATTTAGTATATAACATGCAGTTAGCAATGCTTCACCCCAAAAACCAGTGGTTAAGCTTGAATTAGAGAGCATAGCATTTACCATTTCAGTTAAGGTCCTATTCTTTCTTTCAGCAACACCATTTTGTTGAAGTGTATAAGGTGCAGAAGTTTCATGTATAATACCCACATTTTCACAATATTCAGGAAAATGATATTCTCCACCTCTATCAGACCTTAGTCTTTTTATTTTGACATTACATTGATTTTCAACTTCTGTTTTATAAGCTACAAATTTACTAAGTACCTCATCTTTTGAATGCAAAAGATAAATATAACAGAACTTAGAAAAATCATCTATAAATGTCACAAAATACTTTTTGCCTCCTCTAGTGGGAGTGCTATGCATGTCACATACATCACTGTGAACAAGTTCTAGCAAAGACGTGGTTCTTTCAACTTTAGGAAATGTCATTCTAGTTATTTTAGTTTGCATGCATACTTTACATTTATCTCCTATGTTATTATCATACTTAGGAATTAAATCTAATTTAATCATATCATCCATTTTCCTAGTATTAACATGTCCTAATCTAGCATGCCATAAATAAAAAGAATCAAGCATATAAATAGAATTATTCATTATATTAATATTAAGCTTAAACATTCCTTGATACAAATATCCTTTCCCAACAAAAACTCCAACCTTAGACAGTATAAACTTATCTGACTCAAAAACTAACTTGAAGCCATACTTATTAAGCATGCTTCCAGATACAAGGTTTTTCCTAACTTCAGGTACATGATATACATTAGTTAAAGACAAAATTTTCCCAGAAGTAAATTCTAAATCCACTGTTCATTTGCCTTTAATAGCAGCTGTTGAAGAGTTGCCCATGTAGAGAACTGTTCCATCATCCACCGGTTCATAGGTGTTGAAAAAGCTCTTATCATTACACACATGTCTTGTAGCTCCAGAATCGATCCACCAATCACCAGCATCCTCGAGTACATTTATCTCGGAAATAACAGCCAGCATTTTATTTTTGGACTCTGATTCTCCAGATTTCTTTTTGAATGATCTACACTCACTTTTGAAATGTCCTTGCTTGCCACAGAACCAACATGTACCTTTCTTTTTCTTTGAATCTGAGTTGGGTTGACTTTTATTCTTGCTGCGCTTCCTATTATTAGAGTTCTTCCCTTTGCCATCTCCTTTGTCCTCCATCACATGGACTTTGGACACATGATCTCCAATCTCATCCTTACTTTCTTAGCGCCTAGTTTCTTCCTCCAAACGAAGGTGTTTTGCTAGTTCCTCGAGAGTAAGATCTTCCTTTTTGTGTTTAAGACTTTTCTTAAACTCTTTCCAGGAAGGTGGCAATTTTTCAATAATAGAAGACACAACTATGAATCATTCATATTCATCTTTTGTTGCTTAAATTGGCTAAGAATATGTTGTATCTCATGAAATTGATCCATAACAGGTTTATTATCTACCATACTAAATTTCATAAAATGACTAACCAGAAATTTCTTGCTTGTTGCATCCTCTGCTAAGTATTTTGCTTCCAAAGTGTTCCACAATTCCTTTGCATTCTCCACGTGCTGGTAGATATCAAACAGAGAGTCTGCTAAAGCATTCAGAATGTGTCCCCTGCATATGTGGTCATCATTCTCCCACTTGGTTCTTTCCCGAGTCTGTGCTAATGTCTTATTTTCTTGCTCCTCTGGATATGGTGTTTTTAACACATAGACCACATTCAGTGTGGTGAGTAGAAAATGCATCTTCTTCTGCCAACGTCTGAAATTTCCCCCATCAAACCGTTCTAACTTCATAAAATTCTGAGTCATTTGTTGAAGTGACTGAGCCATTATATTTTCAATAATAAACTTTATTATTATTATTAAATATTATTGAAAATACAATAATTGAAACCAGTACACTAAAATTGAATTCTCAAATCTGGAAACTCAATTAATAACTCGGGAAATAAATGCTCTACTGCCCTTTTATAAGTTTCCACAATCTGAAAAATAGTATGAAGACTCTGATATATCCTTCTTCGTCCGTCTCGAAAAAATCTCCTCTGACGAGCCAAACGACGCCTTATAAAAACCTGCCTTATTTCCCGCCTATTTCTTGCAGTATGTCTTCTTGCCCGACGTATAATTCTGACAATTGGAGGTTGAATTCGTCTGACTGGTCGCGGCATAACGAATATTGTCTTTAGATTGTTGGTAAAATAAATACCTGGTGTAGTCTGACAAAACTCCAAATTTAGAATAAAACGCCTCAAGTCACGTTACTGTGTCGCTTTCCTAAAGACAATATTTGCCCCCACCAAATGTGTGCACCGGGTTGACAGCAAATTCGCCTTAAGATAAAATGAGGCGACCTGTTGATCCTCTATCTGCGTATGCACGACGAAAATAGAGCAGAATACCGTTGATGTATAATCCGAATGAACCGAGCAGTGCGCTTCAATTTCTGCAGCAATCAGAAACGCAACAGTGAAAGCCTGAAACCCACGAGAGGAGAAGGAGAAGGAGAGAATTTCTGTATTCTGTATTTCGTAATCTGAATGTAATTTCTGGTCTGGCCGAACTCCTATTTATAGAGGGGTTCGCACCCTTTGGTTGCACCAATTCGGGCCAAAAGGCACCTATTGGTTGCACCATTTCACCAAAAGCCACCATCCAACGGTCACAACCGTTTTGATCCGCGCGGGTCAGCAGATCCGCTCCGCTCCAGATCCAAGTCTGCCCCGCTCCAGATCCAGATCCAAGACCCAGGCCCAATATGATTTTGTCCAAAAAGAATAGGGCTCATTGGATCTAATGACCCAACCCAGCCCGGTCCAGGGCGGGCGTGTGGTTTTTGGGTCCAAGCCCATTCTTGCTTAGGTCCTCCCTCCTCACAAAACATGGGTACCCCTTGGGGCCCAACCCATAAGTCCAAACCAAGGACTTATAAAGCCTTTAAACTTCTTCTGATTTTCCAGTGTGGGACAAGTGCAAAAATGCACTTTCAAGCTTTCTATAGAACAAAGGAAAGTTTTCAAAAAACCCAATTTATAACCCATTATAAAATACTTTATTTTGGAAATATTCAACATATCATCAACCTTATGCACATCAAACATACTTTACAATAAATGATA
>JAESVK010043255.1:0-23213 GCA_017140935.1 Hamamelis virginiana
TATTTTGTCTTCCGCTGCGATTCCATGATTTCGATCGATTCCTTTCATTATCCCTTTTTAATCTCCTTATAAAATAAGGTGATTGGTTCATATTAATTAATGAATCAAAATTCATTTATTAATGTGATCCTTAAGGTTGAATCCTTATATATCATTTCATGCATTTATTCAAAATATTCATAAAGAGTATAGAACTTTAAATCAATTGCCAGAATTAATCCAAAATATCTAATATTATGAATTAAATGTTTTAAATAAAACTTCAATTAAGAAGTATTAAAACACTCGGCAATATTAATGAAGTTTCTATGAACTCTAAATAAACTAATCAAGTATCAAGTTTCAATGTTATATGTATCAACTGTTGATTCATTTCCAAATAAAGAAAGCTTGACATCTACTTGATCTTCCGCTTCCATTTGTTTCTATATACAATCGTATTGTACTATAAAAACACAACTAGGTATCGGATACCATAAGCAGAATAATACTAATTCTTAATTAGTAAATGAATAAAGCATAGGACGTACCATTAGAAGAACCATTCTTCAAACTAGGTACTCCTTGCAGTTTCTCTTCCAATGACATAACTTATCGCACTTGAAACTCTTTCCTTTAGACTTCTCTTTCTTAATGCCTCATTTTGGCTTATTATGAGACTTCTTCTTCTTTCCCTTGCCCTTAGGTTCGGTCTTAGAAGTGGAAGTTCCATTGATAGCCAAAACATTCCCTTTGGGTTCCTTTTTCAAGGTCTCCTAACATTCACTAGCATATTCATCAAATCAGTGAGGGAAAGATTCATATGAATTACTTGTGACTTGCAGGAAGGGAATGAAGCAAGATGTCAATGCTCCTTTCAGCAGAGATCTTAACACTTAAGATCATGCACCGAGTGAATGTACTAGATCATCTTGAGACAGAGCTCATTAACAGATGTCCCATTCATTATCTTATAGGAGAAGAGTTCACTAATAGGATTGTACTTTACAATTCTATTCTGTGAACCACAAGGTTCCCTCAGATGTACCATACATCATTGTCAAGTCACTTACTATAAGTGTCTTTCTTCTCCTTATATGCCCCCTTATGACAAAACATTGGGGCATGGGGCATTGACCACGTAGTCTATTTTATCAGCAGCTAAGACTAGGTTTCTAAATCCAGTCTTGGAAGTTTTGGACCATTAAAACGATTGTCATTTAAATATTCTAGAGAGTAGGTTTAGATGAGCTATCTACAACAGAAAATAATAATAAATTTCATATTAAAGAAACATAAAAATTTTTGGTATTTAATTTCTATGTTACCTCCCACTATTTTGTTCAAATCCCATACACCCTAGGATGAGACTTGGGAATTTCAAAAGATTGAATTTCCATAGTAGGGATTGGGGTCCCATTAAGAATTAGTACCCTCACATGTTAGTTTCTTGGATACTAACCCTTAATGAGTGGATAACTCTTTATCCTAATGCTTCACCTAAGCAAGTTCCAATCATCCTTTAGCCTCTAAAATACAGTAACCTCACATAATAGTTTCTTGGTTAGTGTACTTTAGTTAAATCACACCTACCATTCACATGAGTATGGTCAATTGAATGTGGCATCCCTCACATGTTAGTTTCTTGGTAAGCCCCATTATCGCACCTCATGATATCCAATATGTAACAAGCTGGTTGAACCTTCATAATGAATGTGTTCCCACATATCTGCAGCCAAACACATCCACCACAAAGATTCTCCTATCTTGTAATGGTAGGAGGCTAGGATAAAGCCCAAGGCCTCTTCCTTACAATTTAATTTTGTAATATAGGGGTTTTGTGAAATGTCTCATTTTAACAACATACATCACATGCATATAAACAAATATATATATCACATACATATTTAGTTTAGACCAATATTTATTATTAGTCCTCAATTATCCTCCCACTGTCCTCCTAGAGGTTATGGTGGATTCATCCCGAACATATAATAAATTAGGTCTAGGCCTTAACTAGCATACATCACATATATAAATGGGCCTTTGGTATGATTATGGACTTTCAAGGTGGGTTCAAGCTTTGAGCCAAAAAGATGAACCCTAGGTCTAAAGTGTGGGTTGGTGATCGTAATAAAATCCTATGTAACTATTACATAGCGACAAACAAATCTTCTTCAAGATCTTGATGTCCTTGCCAAGTCCTTCTCAAGTTCTTGCTTTTCCTCTCGAACAAGATTCCACCATGCATCACGGGTCCACCACTCGCTTTCTTGAATTGAAAAAATACAATTTATAAAAGAAAGAAGGGGAATAAGGGAAAAAGGGGATACATAGGGATAGAGAGGGAAAGAGGCATGCAAGCCCCAATTTAATTACATCACCACATTTAAACAACTTTTAAATACAACCCAAAATTAAACCATACACATCACATGTGGCCAATCACATCTCATTTAATTGGTCTTTAAGTCCATAATCATCCATTCACAATTATACAATCACATTGCATAAAAAGAAAGCAACATACAGTAAAAGGCAATGATGGCAATGGCATATAATTAATTAAAGTCATGTTATTATTATCTCATAACAATAACAAAGATATTATCATTATCTTATAATAATAATAAAGTCCTTTTAATCATATTAAAAGGATTCCATCATATCTCATATGATTATGCTAGCTTCTTTCTTAAAACAAGTAAAACCCCTAATTGTCACAACTAGGGTTTTAATTATACAAAATTTAATTTGAGAAATTATCCTCACAATTCCTACCATGCATTTAACACTTTAATATGCCTAGTAGATTAATCACTATTAACCTACAATGGTGGAATAAATAATAACTCAAAATAAAAAATTCTAAGAAAGAAACGATTTCTGTTTTTCAACAAAATTTCAGAATTCAGCTACTGTTTTAGGACTAATCTTTCCTATATTAAAACTAACTTTTAATATGTGAGAATACTCTATTTCATAAGGATTTTCAGTCCTCTTTCAAATGGCATAGGTCTCGTTTCGTGATTCCAACGTTTGGTAACACTTTAAAGCAATTTGTGACATGAACTCCAATCCATGACAGATTCTGGAATTTCTTCATAAATGGCTTTATGGGGCCTAACCTAGAACGAATTTAAGTCATGGGAATACTTCAATTCACTAGGTTTTTCAGTCATATTTCCAATGGCAGGGGTCTCATCACTTGATTCCAACATTTGGTATCAATTTAAGGCCTTTTCCGATAGAGAGTCAGAATTTCCAGATTTGACTCTTAATCACAAAAACCTTAATACGGCTAACCTAGGTCATAACAAATCATGGGAACTGTTCCTAGACTTAGTTAAGACCTTATATTAATGAAGTCGATAGGTGGCATGCTTTGAAAATCAATAAAACCATTTTTCATAGATTTTACAAAACATACATAGTTGCTGCCCAGAAATTACAGCAACCTTGTTTAATTTTAAAACGATTTTAAAATTAATCCAAACAATATAAAATCATGTCAAAACGATTTTAACATGTTAATACATCATTAACTAACAGCCCTAAATCATTTTAAACAAATTAAAATGTTAATACATCACATGTATTGCTCAAACTCTCAAGAACACCAAAAATGAGTTTTTACAAAATTAGTTTCTTGTAACCTTCTTGTTATTCACTATTAATTTTCAAAAATATCAAGAATGATTTTTAAATCATCAAGAACAATTTATAAATCATGTGAATAACATAAAGCTTGAAACCAAACAAATAACAAAGCCCATTAGGGTTTCCAAAACCCTAGTGGCCGTCCACTATAGTGAGAGAGAGAGAATTAGCTAGTTAGGGTTAGGGTTAGGGTTTCTCAAACCTTACCTAATCCTATCAAGTTAGGGTTTCCATAAACCCTAATTAGGGCTGCATAATTTCCTAAATCCTCATCATTCAAAATAGGTAAGAATCAAATCACATTAAGAAACTTTCCTAGTACTTGAACAATTCAAAAAGGAAACAAATAAGTTGCAAGATTTGAATTAGGGTTAGTAAAATAAATCAAGAAACTTTCCATAAAAGATTTTAGGGTTTCTTAAACCTAAAATCAGCCACCATGTATCTTGTATTAGGGTTTCAAAGAACCCTAATAACCTCCATTGTTAACCATTAACAAAACTTCATTAACATATTAATTTAAACAACTTTAAATTAAACATATGCAATCAACAAGATTCAAATTTTAAACTATTTAAAATTAATCAAGAATCATGTAAATAATATTAGGGTTTCTAAAACCCAATAGCCGAATTGCACAAGGGGTCTAAACCCCAATGGCCGTGAATCCCCAATGAGTTACTAAATCCCAAGTTGCCAAATTAAGCTAGGGTTTCTCAATCCCAAGCTTAATGTCCAAGTTTCCAAAACAAGAACTTCATCCATTGAATCAAGGGTTTCTAAAACTTCAAGATTCAATCAATACCATTGATTATAGGGTTTCTCAAACCCAAATCATTAAACATCATGATAAAGAACCAAACTAGGGTTTGTAAACCCTAGTGGCCGAAATCATCAAGAGAGAGGAGAGAGAGTGCCGCCTCCTTCATTAGGGTTTCAAGAAAATCCTAAAATACAAACAATCAAAGGGACATAAACCCCATGGCCGTCCATACTAGGGGCTGCCTCCATGTGGCCGTGACCTTAGCTAGGGTTTCCCATCAAACCCTAGTTGCCATATTGAACAAAACAATAAACAAAAACAAAACAAGATGGGATAAACACCATGGCCGAATTCTATAGGGTTCAATAACCCATATTAAATCAATTTTAATTAATTATATCCATCATCAAGCCATCAAATATTCTTAATCATGCTTGAGTTGGCTCTGATACCACTAAAAGAATATGCGCAGGGAGGATTCGCAGCGGAAGACAAACTATAAAAATTTATAAAAACAAGAATCCAACCATACATATTCAAGCAGGAAATCGAAACAAGCATAGGATCATGAATAACATAAGAATAATATTTAAACAACTTTAAATATATTGACTTACTTGATGATTGCCTTTATTGAAACCTCGATCGCATCCTAGCTTCAAAGTGTATGAAGCCTCCAAGGTATCCACACGAACACAAGACCCTTCAAGCTTCCCGCACTTGTTCAACACTTGAATCAATGCAAGATGGAGAGGGAGAGAGAGAGCAATTCGGCCAAGAGAGAGAGTGAAACTCACGGCCCCCTTTTGGGGTTTTCTCCTTTGGATGATAGCCTCCTCTTGTTTTAGGGTTTGAGTGGACTTTCTATTGCTAGCATGCACCCTCACCTTATGTATTTATAGATAAATACTAGGGTTTCCAATATTTTGCAACTTAGTCCTCCTTAATTAACCTTTAATTAAAGAGCCCAAGTAAGTTACATAAAATTAGAAACTAACCCCTCTCCTAACTTAAAGAACTCACTTGTGTCCTTATGTGTGTGACCCTTTGGGTTCATCCCAACCTAGCAGTGGACAAGGACATCTCTATGTCTCCTAAAATAGAAAGTTTCTATTTTTAGGTTCAATTGGAATAATTCCAATTATGCCCTCATTGATAACACTTTATCAATAGGCCTACACTGGTCATGAGTGACATCTAGCAACATATCATGACGTACCCTAGGTGTGGGTGAATAGCGGAACCATATGAACCCTTCATGTTACTTAATCCTTCATCCCCTAATGTCACTGTTAAGATATTCAGGCATGGTTATTAAGTCAAACCATATCTTAACAACTTGTTAAATGTTCCACAAAAATATAATTCTCAATAAGATAAACTCATGAAACACTTTTCACAGTTTACCTATCACCATGGCCATGGATTTCACACTGAGAATTATCTTTGTGAACGAACCTTGACATTCTCTCTCATCAAAGATGAAAGTGATGATTCCTTCTTGCGCACTCATTTACCTTCATAAATAACCCTACTAGAGCCAATGAGTACCGATTACACCCTTGTAGTTAAGGATGTACGAGATACTATCAAACTCAAGTGACCTATGCATAAGATAACTATGGTGCCTCAGGTCTAAGGATTACCAAATCAATGGTCGTAACAAAAGAATATTCTTTTGACTAATCTCCATAAGAACATTCTAGCAGATCATGTTCAGTGTACATATTCTCTAATATGCACCCACAGATTAACTATAGTGTCACTACACCGATAGGAAAGATTACCTATCCTCCCAATTGGAGACAGTTTAAATATGTGCTACTATTAACGGTTTATTAAATATCCACTTTAATAAACCTATGAGTAGGAACTTGTTTAGAATAAATGTGTACTAGAAATATGAGTCTCCATATCTCAACAACTTTGAGATACATATTTCTTCTATCATTTATTCATGGACCTTATCATATATATATATAAAAACACACGATAAGTTGTACCTTCAAATACATATAATATGAAATTGATATGCCCTTTAGGATTGGTTTTAGGGCATACCTCTAACATTAATCTCGTATAAGACTTTCCTAAAGGTAACAAAAAAGGAATAGACCTAATTGCCCTACAATCTATGGGTTCTACACTTATCTTGCTCAAACATGTAAGGGCAATTGAGGAAAATTCGGCAGCATAACCCTATCATCGGGGTAAGTGGAGAGTTGAAGGGTATAGGGACTATACTTCTGACGGGTACCCCAAAAAAAATATGAATATGGTCAAGGACCACTAAACTTTCGAGATCATGGGCCTAAGGCTCACACAAAGATCACTTCCTAACCACAAAACCCACAAACGGGCACAACAACTCGGTAACAAAACACTACTATGGGCCTGGGCCCAAGAACAAAGAAAGGATAAGGACTATACATTTGGCAACTACCCCAACCTTTAGGACACATTTCTTATGGGTTAAAAGTATTCATCGAAGGTGTAGACCCAAGGATCCTACTCTAGACCATGGGCCTAAAGCCCACGCGAATCTCACTTTCAATCCACAAGGCCCATAAATGGATAAACGGTCTAAAACCATAGGCTGAAAGCCCACACGCCAATCTCACCTCAAACATTCTCACATTCTTTCCTATGAAGATGGGCCTAAAGCCCACGTCTTGAACTCACTGCAGGCCTATACCTTTTATCCAAAGGATATGGGCCTAAAACCCACACCTCATATCTTCTCCTAAAGCTTACGGATCAATACCACTATTCGGGCAGCATAACACTACCACGGGTCTAAGCTCATGAACATATAGGGTACTAGCCTTCATTAGGTATCTTGACTCTTTGAGGACACTTTTCTTAAGAGTTTAGGGCATTTCATAAAGATCTAGTCATATAGATCCAGGTCCTAGTGGTTCTACACACTTCATAATCAAGGCTCAAACAAAACCGGGGGGTAAATCCGGCAGAATAACATCACAATAGTGTGTGAACAGGTGATGAGGGTATATGTCCTAGAGAGACAGTCTACATGGACTAATGCAAAGGGTAGGCTGAGTGTCCCTTACTCGCTCGGTCCAATCGATATATCTAACCACATGTGACATCAGGTACAGCGTGGGTCCAACAGTACGTGATTAGTCCGTTTGATATACCCGAGGGTACTTGACAAGAAGAGTGATGGCTTTCGCATACATGAAACCCAATAATCAAAGAGACTGGGCCCAGGGTTAGGCTCATCGTTTGCTTTAGCATACAACGTCCTAAACATGCAGAGTCAAAGCGCACACAATGCAGAATTCAAAGTCAAACAGTCATGCAAATGCCAGTGATTGATTTTATTAATTAAGAAATTGAAAAGCCCAAAAGTAATTAATTGGAGTTTAGCCCTCGACATCCCCAGTGGAGCCACCAATCTGTGAACCAGCCAACCTAAATATCCTGAGGGATCGGGAGGCCTTTCATTCACTTTGAGGTTCTGAGTGGATTGTGGATTATTCATTATCCGTCTCGATTTATCCTTCTCTATTATCCTTCTCTATTATCCACGTTTATCCTTCTCTATTATCTACTCAAGATTGGGTTTTTGAAAAAGGATAAGAGTTTATAAAAAACTGGGAGTCGCCACCTTATTTTTAGGGAACAAGGAAACTACAAAAAAGAGTTTTATTTTAAATAAAACATTGACCCCATACTTTGGAAAAGCATGGTCTTCGAATCAAAGTTGGATTCGGGGGCTAGGTTACGAAGTGGGAAGATTCCAAGGAATTCCTTGTAGGCACCCACCACGCCCTAATTAAAGGTCTCCTAATTAAGTTTGGGCTTTATCAAAATCTTATCACAACAATGCTATTTATCTAATCAATCGCAAAATATGAATACTAATATATAATAATAATAATAGATAGTACAAAAGTATACACAATCCTAAGGATCTTAGGAGACTCGTAGTCAACCTAAGATTGGACTTGCGCCCTATTGACTGCCTACGTACCTTACCAATTGCTTGATAAAGATCAAAGTCCACGTAGTTCGATTATCTAGGACTCTCCTATTGTAATGAACTATATAGCCAAAAGGATTGTATCTTATCTAGGACTCTAGCTTCGAGAGTTTGGGTTTGATCGAAACGCTTTTATTTGCATAAAAGATGGAATTTCATTCCATTTTAAACACTTTCAAAATCACTTAATTTTAGAGTTGTTCTCGAAGTAGACTCCTAAATTAGGTAGAACTCAATCGCTATCCTAATTCTTACAACAGAGGACAGTTCTAAGCGAGGTCAAGTGACCCCCCTAATCTTAGGGTTTCTAGCTAGTCCTTAGTTAATCTAAATACCTAAAATACTAATTTTATGCATACTGGAATTTCTGGAAAATGCATAAAAATTACAACAAATGATGCAAACAATGCATGAAAAATGTCCTAAATGCAATCTAAGTTGTCTATGTGAACCTAGGCATGTTTCTATGTTAGTTTGGACTTAAAAATTGAGTTTTAATCCACTTTAAAGTCATTTTTAGACCTTGGAAAGATTTAAAAGTGATTTTAAATATAAAGGAAAACCCTAAAATAATGAATAAAAGAAGGTGAAAAATGCACTAAATGCAACCTAGTATGCATATTAAAACTATCATCGAAGCATAGCATCATAATCATACTTCACATAGTCTATTTAATCACAAGGGAAGGGACTTACCTTTGCATGCTCCCTCGAACACAATTCATATATCAATCATACCTAACCACTCCAAGTGATGAAACTAACCATGATAATATTAATGCTAAACTTGAATAACCTAACATCCTAGCATGATTACTAACCTAAGAGACTTAAATATGCATTCCTATAAAATAATTCCTATCATGCATACTAACATATAAAACACCTAATCCATATAGAAGAAAAGAAAAAGAAGAAAAGATATGCCAAAACTTCTATCCTAATCATGCATTACTATATAACAATCCTAAAACTAATCCCTATTATGCATACTAATAAATAAACTAGCCTATCATGCATACTAAAGAAATATGAAAACACAACCTAAACACTCATTCCTAACACAATATGGACACATAAGAAGAAGAAGAAGAAGAAGAAAAGAAAAAAACTTTAAACTACTCTACTAACCTCTTTTGCTTCCTTCCTTCTTGCTCCAAGCCTTCTCTTCAAACTCCAAGGACTCTGAGGACTTCAAAAATATAGCTAAGAGTGCTATGGGGGAAGCTTGTGCAATTGCTCAAGCTTCTACTCTCCAAGCTTAACTCTT
Source organism: Hamamelis virginiana (assembly GCA_017140935.1). Classification (NCBI taxonomy): domain Eukaryota; kingdom Viridiplantae; phylum Streptophyta; class Magnoliopsida; order Saxifragales; family Hamamelidaceae; genus Hamamelis; species Hamamelis virginiana. Next base: position 9,679 of record JAESVK010043255.1, read on the forward strand.
TAAAGCTTAATTGTGTGTTAAAACTGATTTCAGGGCTCTCTATTTATAGGGAAGCCCGAAATTGATCAATGGTTGAGTTTGAATCCCTTAGGAATGATCCAAGGGCTCTAAACCAGCCTTCCAAGGTGTTTAAACTCATCTCAAAGTCCCAATTGCCGAACTGGACACATGGCAAGGCTTGGAAGAGTCCTAGGCAGAAAAAAGACTGAAAAATAGCAGTTATTGGCTATTGGCATGGATGACCATCCACCCTGGGATGGCCAACAGTCCGGGGAGGGATGGTCATCGATTCCCTCGCCCAAATTTGACCTATTATGGGTCTCTCTCGACCCGTCTCGGCTGTTTTCGGCTTTTCAGGCCCGTTTCAAGTCCAAATTCGACGATTCAAGCGCCAAAACGATCATGATTCGATTCTTCATGTTTCTAGAAACGTTTGAGGATGAAAAACCTTAACCATGGTCAAGGGGTTGAGAGAAACCAAGCCGATTAGCTGTTTTGGGCCTATCGAGCCCTTTTAGGGTTTTGAAATCCACTAATCGATTGGTTGTAAAAACCATTTCTACTTCTCGAAACATGTTTTGGAAACATTTTGGAAAGTATTTTAAAGCTTTGAAGGCTTTGAACTGATAAAAAGGATCGAATCCCGGTCATTCCCAATTGAAACCCTAATTTGAGCTTGAAAGGGCCTTTTGGGCCTTAAGAGCCAATCATGAGCTAGGAGGCTCAACAAACCTTGCCACTGATCAACTTAGCTACCAAACACACCCTAAATATCCATGCCAAAGCGTCGAGACTACCCGAGACAAGATCGACAGTCATTCAAAGCTTTTATGATTCAAAGGACAATACTACCCTTTAAATTACAAAAGGCCTTATTTCTTATCAAGCCTGGCTCAGAATGCCATGAAGTTTTACAGGGATGTTCCTAGACTCTCTAAAATCTAAAAGCAAAAAGAACCGACTCAATCTGACCTAAAAACCTACATGTGATAATGACCTCTACCTAACTACTTACGATGGTAGAACTGGTAACTTAGGGTTTTAACACCCTATTTCACCTCTAATCACAAGCAACCATTAATGACCATACCCATGGTCAAAAATGGATGTCTACACCTATTATGCATACTAATAAATTAATCCCTAATATGAACAATTAATACTAAACACCTAATCTATCATGATCACAGAAGAATAAGAGAAGAAGAAGAAGAAAAGAATATGCAAACTTTTTAAATAAACACAATGACTACTAACCTTTTAGCTTTCTTCTCCCTTGCTCTTAGCTCCTTCTCCCACCTCCAAGGACTTCAAAAGTGTAGCTAAGAGTGTTATGGGGGAAGCTTGTGCAATGCTCAAGCCTCTACTCTCCAAGCTAGCTCTCTAAAGCCAAAATTAACTGTGATAAAACTGATTTCAGGGCTCTCTATTTATAGGGAAGCCTGAAATTAATCAATGGCTGAGTTTAAATCTCTTAGGAATGATCCAAGGGTCATAATCCAGCCTTCCTAGGACTTCAAGTTCATCCCAAAGTCCCAATCCCGAGCTAGGACACTTGGCAAGCACTTGGAAGAGTCCTGGGCAGAAAAAAAAACACTGAAAAATAGCAATTACTGGGCAAGAGGGTCGTTGACCATCCACCCTAGGATGGTTGTCCATCCTTAGGTGGACGGTCATCGATCCTCCATCTCAATTTTGCCCTATGTGGGCCTGTCTCAGCCCGTTTCGACCCTGTTTCGGCTTTTTTTGGCTTTTCAGGCCCGTTTTAAGTCCAAATTCGATGATTCAACTGCCAAAACGATCGTGATTTGATTTTCCATGTTTTAAGAAGTGTTTTAAGTGAAAATGCATTGACCAAAGTCAAATATTTAGGGAAAATTCGACCGATTAGCTGTTTAAGGCTTGCTGGGCCCAAATTAGGGTTTTGAAACCTGCTAACCAATCATTCTCGAAATCATTTCTTCTTCTCGAAACAAGTTTTAAAACATTTTAAAAAAGTGTTTTGAAGCCTTTGAAAGCTTTGGTTTGATAAAAAGATCGAATTCCTGTCATTTCCGGTCGAAACCCTAATTTAGGTTTGAAATGGACTTTTGAGCCTCAAGAGCCAAACATGAGCCAGAAGGCTCAACAGACCTTGCCACTGATCAACTTAGCTTCTAAACACACTTAAAATATTCATGCCAAAACCTCGAGACCATTCGAGACAAGATTGATAGTCTTTCAGAGCTTTTGTGATTCAAAGGACAGTACTGCCCTTTAAGTCACAAAAATGCCTTATTTTCTATCAAGCTTGGCTCAGAATGCCATGAAATTTTACAGGGATATTCCTAGACTCTCTAAAAACTAAATGCAAAAAGAACCGACTCAATCTGACCTAAAAACCTACATGCGATAATGACCTCTATCTAACAGCTCACAAGGGTAAAACTGACAACTTAGGGTTTTGACACCCTATTTCACCTCAAATCACAGGCAACCATTAATGACCCTTCTCATGGTAAAAAATGGATGTCTACACCTTGTTTCGAATGAGACACCTTCCATACCCATTGAAACATGTGTGCTCATTCTTCCATTATTGAAATCACATAATATCATCCCTTTAGTGCTAGCTGAAACTCTGAATGGGCTCGACCACTTTCACTCATGTTCTTCTCTACACATTGAGGGTAGCCCCATTCTTCTATAGATGTGGTTAGTTGAGAGGCTCAAATTGATTACTCCTCTTGATGGGCCAAAACACATTCCTCTCAGCTATTGTTCACGAAAGTTTATGTCTCTAGAGGGACGCTCGATTCAGGACATAATCACCTTCTTCACTTCTCTATCTTGGAGAGATATTCAGTGGCATGTGGTTATTTGGGACTGTGGCGAGGAATGTGTTACATACTTCTGGGTGTTGTCAGGTGAAGCTCATGGGTTTAAGGCATACATTGTTCTACTGGGCTTCCCGCGTGCTTCGCCAAATGGGCCATGCTCAATAAACCTCCCTATCAAAAGGCATGTTCATGGGATAGAGATAGCTACTCCTTCTTTGGTATCTTGGGCTATGAAGAAATGGGCTTCAAGCTTGTCTATGACTCAGATAGGGGATGGTAACGGGTCTTTTAGACTTAATGAGGGGTACTGGGTTTGGCTTAAATAGGACTTGGGTTCAAAGGTGCAGGCTATGAAGGATAAGGCTCGAAGCCTCGTTTATGATTCACGGATTGCAACTCAGTTAGAATATTCATCACTCCCATAAGATGTATCGCGAGTTAGGACAGCTAAGAGAAAGAAGAGGAATGAAGATGAAGCCCAAGCCCGCAGAGCGAGGAAGACTTAGAGTAGACTAGGAATTTTCCCTTTTTTGTTTTATTGAATGGATGTAAGAACTATAAGAAATAAGAATTATGGACATATATGGCATGCAATAGATATTTCAAAAGGTTTCTTCCCTTTATGGATGAATAAATATCAATTTTATTAAAATCTCAACAAATATCCTTTAATAATTACAATTGAACCAAACTCTTGATGTTTTTACAAGAAATAGACCGTACCCAAAGTAACTTTATGGGTTGCCTACGTATCCCCGTCCTTGATGCATCTTGTCATTTTTCTCTAACTCTTTGTGATATTTGGGGAATCAGGTCTTCGTAGTTCATAAATCAAGTTAAAAAAGTCCACCTCTTTTTTTTTTTTTTTTTTTTTTTTTTTTTGAATGCCCTAACTTTTGCCTAAGCAACCTTTTCGGGTTTTCTACCTAGCGAACTCTTTTTTTTTATATTTTCTTTTATATGTGATACTTCTTTAATTGATCTAAATTGGTAGGTTGAGAAAACTCATTCCCATCGATGTCTGAAATGTTCACCGCTCCGCCTGATAGTATTTCTTTGATGATGTAAGGGCCTATCCATGTTGGCTTGAACTTTCCTTGCGGGTCATGTATCGGTGCTCGAATTTCTTTTAGTACCAAATCCCCTTTCTTCAAACCTCGGTTCTTTACTTTCTTGCCAAATGCCTTGGTTAATCTTCTTTGATACCCTTGAATATGGTAAAGTGCTCTCAATCACCTTTCATCTAGCAGAGCTAACTCTTCATACCGGTTCCTTACCTATTCTATTTCTGTCAGCTGACTCTCCATAGCAATCCTTAGTGATGGGACTTCTAATAGAAGTACGATAACCCCATAATGCCAATCACTGTAGAACTCGGTAGTCTTCTTTAGGATCGACTTGAGGTTCTTGTTTGCTGCTTCAACAGCCTCATTTGTCTATGGTCTATAGGGTGACGAGCGATGGTGCTTGATCTAGCTACTTCTGCAAGAGCTCTTCGGTTTCTTTTCGAAAATACAGTCGATTATCAGAGATGAACTCGTGGGGAACTCCATATCGGTAGATGATGTTATTCTGTATGAACTTCGCTACTTGTTTGTCATTCAATGTCTTGTAGGACGCAGCTTTTACATATTTGGTAAAATAGTCTATAGCAACCAGAATATACTCATGTCCAGTCGATGCTGCGGGGGTTACCTTGCCAATGATGTCAATGCCCCATGTTGCAAATGGCCGTGGGAAAGACAAGGTAGTGAGAGGCATCGAGGGTTGATGCTTTCTACTTGCAAACACTTGACATTTATGACATTTCTTGACGTGTAGATGGCAATCCCTCTCCATGGTCAACCAATAATATCTTAATCTCACGATCTTCTTAGCCAACATATATCCATTCATATGTGGAGCCCGAGCCCCTTCATGCACTTCTAACACTATCTTTTTTGCTTACTGACACATAACAGGTGCACCCTATCGTATGATCTCCTATACAACTTTCCTCCACACATAATATACTGGCTAGCCAATCTCCTTATGGTTTTCCTATCTATAGATGACGCTTCTTTCGGATACTCTCCTCTTTCTACAAACTGTTGAATGTCGTAGTACCATGGCTTTCCATCATTCGGCTCTCCTTCCTGTATGACACAACAGTAGGCTAACTTCTCTCTTGACTTGATGATGAGAGGAGTTACACCTTCATCTTTGGGGATATCTACCACAGATGCTGAGTGGCTAAGGCATCCGCAAACTTATTCTTTAACCTGGACAGGTAGAAGAAGTCAATTCGACCGAATTCTTTTACCAAGGCCTTTAAATATTCATGGTAAGGTAGTAACTTCTTATCATGAGTCTTCCATTCTCCTCTAGTCTGATATATGATCAAGGCAGAATCTCCATATACTTCTAATTCTTCCATGCCCAGTTCCAAAGCAGCTTCCAATGCCAGGATGCAAGCTTCATATTTGGCTATATTATTAGTGGCGTCGAAAGACAATCTAACAGATAGTGGTATCAAATTATCCTCCGATGTGACTAACAATGCACCTATTCCACATCCACTCTTATTATATGCTCCGTCAAAGAATACTTTCCAAGGCTCCGTACTCACTTCTAGAATCTTTTCATCGGGGAAATGATACTCAGACGGTTTTCCTACTGGCGACGGATGCTCTGCTAGAAACTCTGCCACTACTCTCCATTTCACTGATTTCTGCACCACATACTGGATGTCGAACTCTGATAGCAACAACAACCAACGAGCTGTCCTATTGGATAACACCGGCTTTTCCAATAAGTACTTCAGGGGGTCCATGCAACTAATTAGTTGCACTTGAAAAGACAGCATGTAATGGCAGAGTTTTTGGGTGACCCATACCAATGCCACACATGTCTTCTCTAATGCATCGTACTTAACCTCGTAGTCAGTCATCTTCTTACTCAAATAGTACACCGCATTCTCCTTTCGAGATTTTGGTAGATACTGAGCCGACATAGCCCCCATCGCAGTTTCAGTAAGTGCTAAATAAAGTAGCAATGGCTCACCTTGCCGCGGGGGAACTAATATTGGTGGGTTGCTCAAGTATCTCTTAATGGTTTCAAAGGCTTCTTGGCACGCGTCATTCCATTTCGTGGGCACATCCTTCTTAAGAAGCTTGAAGATGGGCTCACAAATCATGGTTAGTTGTGCTATGAATCGACTGATAAACTGAACTTTGCCTAAGAACCCTCGAATCTCTTTCTTAGTCTTTGGTGATTGCATCTCCGTGATGAATTTGATCTTCCCTGGGTCGACTTCTATTCCTTTCTATGTGATCATGAATCCTAACAACTTCCCAGCGGTTACTCCGAAAGCACATTTTTGGGGGGTTTAGTCTCAAATTATATTGTTTAATCCTCTGAAGAAACTTACTTAAAGCCCCAAAATGACCTTCACGATCATGTCATCTACATACACCTTGACTTTATTGTGGATCATGTAATTGTGAACCAACGACCAAAGGGGTTTTGGAGGCTGTTCACTTAATCATTGTGGATTGTGGATGATCTTTATCCGTCTCGATTTATCCTTCTCTATTATCCACGTTTATCCTTCTCTATTATCCACTCAAGATTGGGTTTTGAAAAAAAGAATAAGTGTTTGCAAAAAATTGGGAGTCGCCACTGAAAGAATACAATCAAGGAACGCAGCGGAAAGTAACGATTTAAAATTTTCCCATTGTATTCATCCAAGAATCGAACTCTAACGATAAAACGAATCAAACTTTAATTAAAAACAATAAATAAGGCTTACTTGTTCTTTTGTAGATGCTCCCTTTGCAATGCTATCTCACTTTGATGATCGTCCTCGCTCAAAACTCGAGCCCCAAAAGTATGGCGGCCTCCAATGAGAGTCCACACGAACACAAGAGTTGATTAACCTCCTTGATCTTTCAACACTTTGAAAAAGCAAGCATGGAGAGGGAGAGAGAGAGAGAGTGGCGGCTACTAGAGAGAGAGAGCTCTTAGGAGTTCAAGCTTAATGACTATTAGGGTTCCCTCTCTTTAAATAGACCTCTCCTCTTCTTAGGGTGTTTGGTTACTAGTGCTAGCATGACCATTAACCCTGTTTTGGTTACTAACACTCTTGAATTAGATATCCCTTTGACTCTTAATTAATTAACCTTTAATTAATTAAAGCCAAACATATATTAATAAGAGTGCACCCCTCTCACAAGTTTAACAACCTCACTTATGTCCTTATGTGTGTGACCCATTGGGTTCATCCCAACCTAGTAGTGGCAGGGGACATCTCAATGTCGCCCAAAATAGAAACTTTCTATTTTTAGGTTCGATTGGAACAATTCCAATTTTGCCCTCAATGATAACACTTATCATTAGGCCTTCACTAGTCATGAGTGACATCTAGCAATATGTCATGACGTACCCTAGGTGTGGGTGAATATACGAACGTGTAAATGAACCCTTCGTGCTATAAATAATCCCTCACCAAACAATGTATTGATTAAGTTAGTTGGGTATAGATTCATGTCAAACCCTAACTTAATCATGTGTTACTAATTCACAAGATTATAATCTCAATTAGGTATACCCTTGAAACACTTTTCTTGGTAACCTTCTGCTTTGGCCAAAGACTCCATTGAGATAGTAACTGTGAACTAACTAAGACATTCGCCCTTTCTAATTAAGGGTGGTGATCCTCTATTGCACACTCACCTATCTTCATACATAACTCACTAGAGCCAATGAGCACCGATTACATCCTTATGATTAAGGGTGTATGAGATACTATCAAACTCTAGCAATTAATGTATAAGATAACAAGTGGTGTCTTAAGTCTAAGGATTACAATTGTGACTATACACATGAGCAGCCTTTGACATACAAATAGAATTCCATAAGCTGTACTCATATTGGTCACGTTCGGTGTACTTGTTCTCTAACAAGCACCCACAGGTTTACTATAGTGTCTCTACACAGATGGTTCGAGACTCACCATCCTCCCATTGGAGCTAGTAAAACCTGAGTTAATCTTTATGGTTTATAATCGCCCAAATATATAAACCTATGATCAGGAACTGGTTTAGGATAGATGTACTTGAGAGTTGTAAGTCTCTCTATCTCAACACTTGAGATACTACTCTCTATCATACTATCCAAGGACTTTATCATGAACAGTAATTAAACACAAGTTTACATGATAAAATAGCCATATCATAAATGAATAAAGTTTCATACAATATAATATAATGAAATACAAAAACCTAAACACAACTTAACAATTGGTTTTAGGGCACATATCTAACAGCCACCTTATTTTTAGGGAACAAGGAAACCACAAAAAGAGTTTTATTTTCAATAAAACGTTGACTCCATATTTTAAAGAAAAGCAAGTCTTTGAACCAAAGTTGGATTCGGGGGCTAAGTTATGAAGTGGGAAGGTTCCAAGGAACTCCTTGTAGGCACCCACCTCACCCTAATTAAAGGTCTCCTAATTAAGTTTGGGCTTTATCAAAATCTTATCACAACAGTACTATTTATCTAATCAACCACAAAATATGAATAATAATAATAATAATAATAGATAATACAAAAGCATACCCAATCCTAAGGACCTTAGGAGACTCATAGTCAACCTAAGATTGGACTTGCGCCCTATTGATTGCCTACGTACCTTACCAATTTCTTGATAAAGATCAAAGTACACGTAGTTCGATTACTTAGGACTCTCCTATTGTAATGAACCACATAATCGAAAGAATTTTATCTTATCTAGGACTCTAACTTCGAGAGTTTGATCAAAATACTTTTGTATAAAAGATGGAATTTCATTCCAATTAAACCACTTTCAAAATCACTTACTTTTAGAGTTTTTCTCGAAATAGACTCCTAAATTAGATAGAACTCAATGGCTATTATAGTTCTTACAACAAAAGACAGTCCTAAGTGAGGTCAAGTAACCCCCTAATCCTATGGTCTCTAACTAATCCTAAATTAATCTAAATACCTAAAATACTAAAATCATGCATGCTGAAATTTCTGGAAAATACATAAAAATACAAATAAAGAATGCAAACTATGCATGAAAAATGTCCTAAATGCAAACTAAGTTAGCTATGTTAACCTAGGCATGTTTCTAAGTTAGTTTGGATCCTAAAAATGATTTTTAATCTACTTTAAGGTTACTTTAAACCTTGGAAGATTTAAATACAACCAAAGAAGTGGATTTAAAACCTAAAAAGAGTAAATAAAAGAAGTGTAAATGTCCTAATATGCAACCTAATAGGATATACCAAAATAATCATGCATCATGCTTGAAAACACCAATTTTAAACATACGGGAAGGGACTTACCTTAGCTTGTTCCCTCGAACACAATTCATATGATATTTCAAACATTAAACATAAAAATGAATGATATAAACAAACCTAATTTGGCATACTCAAAACAAACATACTAGACTTGAATAAAAATCATAAATGCAGAAAATCTATGTATGCTCAGCTTGGTTCTGTGGTTGAAATGTCGCATAAGAGAATCCTATTTGAGGAGCCTTCTGGCAGATATTGGTACCTTGGGGGTAGAGTACATCATCAAGTTTGTGGGGCTTTTTCTACTGCTCGTGTGCCTCATGCACCTCCTCCCTCTCTGAGGTATGCTGATAGTTTGACAGGCCATGCTTTAGCGGATGCCATGGCTAGTGTATTCGCGGATGCTTTTTATTAGCATGAGGATTATCGTACATTTTGTCAACGCTATCTGATGCGTCCATTGGTGTCAGGGTTCCTTCCTACTAAGGTATTGAATTTTTTCTTTCATTCCTTTTCCCACAAAGTGTTTCTCATATCTAGTTTTTCTGTAGGGTCGTTGAACCCGAGGGCATGCTTCTCATTCCACGACTACAGCAGCTCAAGGCGATGATGAGCCTTCATTTTCTACTCCTCCTTTGCCCACTCTCCCTTGGCAAGTACAAGTCATCGAGGATGGTAACTTTGTTCAAAGGCCAATTCCTCGTGTGCCATACAACGAATGTCTCCCTGTGGATCCTTATTACACTTCCGTAATCATCATAACTCCAACCTTTATCACACTTTTACTCTATTTCACCTGATCTTCAAATCTTCTGCCATCTACAGGTGCCTGTAATATATACTGAGGAATATTTGGCATATACTGCGGCATTAACTAGGGAACTCCAAAGGATAAATCTTGATGCAAATAATGCCAGTATAGCCGCACAAGTAACTTTCACTTCACTTCTTCAATCTCTAACAGTCTCATTCTTCACCAATCTTACCCAAACTTTTGGATTTGCAGGCTTCGAGCCAGCCTTCATAGGAGCGTCGTGGATCAAGAGGGGATCACGAGGCATCGGGTTCACGAGGGGCGAGAAAATCATCTCGGCGTAGATGATTTTGTACCATTGGGCCCAAAAGAGGCCCACTTAGGATTTTCTATGTAACTATTTCTTTATGTATGCACTAAAAACCCTAATTAACATGTAATTATATCCTAATGAGAATAAAAATATGTTTTAATTGCCTTTTTGGTTCAATTCTAACTCGAAAATAGGTCAAAACTGACGAAAATTGAGTGAAAAGTCAAACCAGGCGTCAAAAAGTCGTGAAAAGTCAAAATTAGGCAAAATTTGGAGTTGGGGAGGGATGACCATCCCCCCATGGATGGTTGGTCGTCCCTTGTTGGAAGGTCATCGATCCCAGACTCCTATTTTGATTGAAACTTGATTTTCGGGTGTCCTACTTCGCTTCTGACTCGATTTTCTTGCCAAAAGGCTATAAAAACACACCTCTATGCTCATTTTCATCACACTAAACATAATGGAAGCTCTCAACTTGATTCTCAACCTATTCGTAGCAAGAATGCAAGTGGAAGACAAGAAGGTGTTCGCGCGATTTGGCTTGACTTCATGGTTCTCTCTCTTATTTGAAACTTGAAGACAAGCTTCTTAATTCTGTGATTCACTTCTGGGATCCCGAGCTTCACGTATTTCACTTTAACTATGAGGAGGTATGTCCTTTATTTGAAGAATTTTGTGCTTTGATGAATGTCTCTGCTAGTGACCCTTTCATCTTTCCGACTGGGTCATATTTCCTACCATTCGGCGAGGTTATTTCCAAACCTTCTCTTCTGTCTTTGAACTTTCACCTAGGGAAGCTTCTACATTTATTTATGAAAATTCTATTGATCTTCTCAAACTGGCTTCGTCTTTCTTGCGGGAAGGGAAAAAATCACTAGCCCTTCATAGGCCTACCCAGTACGCACTTGCCTTATGCATATTGGGTTGTTTTCTTGTTTCGAATGGGACACTTTCCATACCTATCGTAACATGTGAGCTCATTCTACCATTGTTGAAATCACATAACATCATCCCTTTAGTGCTAGCTGAAACGCTGAACGGGCTTGACCACTTTCACTCACATTCTTCTCCACATATTGAGGGCAGCCCCATTCTTCTACAGATGTGGTTAGTTGAGAGGCTCAAATTAATTACTGAAAGGTTCTGTGAAAACCACAGACATGGATGCGCAGCGGAAGAGAGTAAAAACAAAACTTTTCATTTTATAAAAACATCCATGTTCACAAAACCAATATGAATCGATTCAAGCATTAGGATCATGTATTGCTTGTGCTTAAAATGAGGTGCGCAATAGATTCCCAAGCATAGAAATCCACCGGTCGTCAAGCAATAAATACTAGGGAGTCCCTAGGTCATATCCACAGGGAGTGGAACAGGTCCAAATGATCCTTAGGTGTTGATAACCAATGAATGTAAAAGAAAGTGTAAAATCATGGGGGTTGATTGTTGATTGTTTTGTTTATACTAAGATAATGACAAATTATAAAAGAAAACTAATTAAGTTAAGTAAGATGAATTCTATGGGTTCATTTCTTCCAAACCTTTGGTACATGTATTTCTCATAATGATTTCTCATCTAGGATCCATTGAAGAATGGTCTTTGATGGAGGATTTAACTTTAAATGCATTTTGAAAGGAAAACTCATCTAGGATCCATTGAAGAATGGTCTTTGATGGAAGATTTAGCAATAAAAACTCAATTGAGTAACCCAAAATGGTGGAATAAAACCTAACACTCTCTTTGACATTTTAGCAAACATGTGGTGTGCATATGTGCTCAATAACCAAACATAACAAGTCATGCAATGGTCATGAATATGATGCTACAAGGGTTCAAAAGATGATGAGGCATTTTAACAAACATGTGGCATGCATATGTGCTCAATAACCAAACATAACAAGTCATGTAATGATCATGAATATGACACCACAAGTGTTCACAAGATAAGAGAGGATCAAACATCATTCCATAAACATTAAAGGTTCAAGAAATGAGAAAACACCATTTACCTAGGGTTTGGAGAGGAAATCCACCATAGAACCCACCTTTGAGGTGTTTAGCTAGCCATGGAAGATGAAAAATGCAAGAAACTTGAATTGAAAGCTATTTATATTACTTAAGAATGAAAATACAAAGTTTAACAAGCTACAAATAAAGAACAACAAAGATTACAAACCATAGATGAAAACAAGAATACCAAACTAACCTAAACTAAACTAATCCTAACCTAAACTAAGAGAAAAACTAAACTAACCTAAGAGAGCCCTAAAAACTAAGTGGGAAAGGTAGAGAGTGAGGCAAACCAGCTGCTAAATGTGTATAAATACCCCCTCCCTTAGGGTTACAAGAGTGGGAGTGAAAATACCAAAGTGCCCTTGCAAAAAGGGCAAATTTCAAGCAACCCGGGTGAAATCTCGAGCAGGGGGACCGGTACCCCCCAAGGTGGGACCGGTACCCCCCCTGCTGAAAAGCCAAAACTGCTCTATTTTGCCTTGCGAAAGCCTCCGACTTCAAATGGTCATATCTCTCTCGTCCGAAGTCGGATTTTGACGTTCTTTATATGCACGCGAAGCTTGAGAAGTCTTCTTTCCAACCATGGTGGTCTCATTGTCCAATTCAATCTGGAGAGAAACAGGTTTTCCAAAATGTCCAGATCGGTCGCTTTTTGCACTTCATGACTTCGTTTGCCCATATCTCCCAAACCACTTGGCATTTAGCTTTGAAATTTGATATGTGGCATCTAGACACACCTAGAAGTATGTTCTATAAGTCCCATGACCTTTGAAGACTTCCAAGGCTTGACTCCAAGCTCTCACTTTGCATACAAAAAGCATCCATTTTAGCGCATTCAACCTGCAAGGGCTCAAAAACAACAAAAGAATCAAACGCACCTATTTACAAGAATAAATGGCTCAAGTATGTACAAAATGATGGGAATAATGCAATGAAAGTATGCAATATTATGGTACAATCATGTATATAAAAATAAACACAATTAATCAAAGCATATAAAAACTCACTTGATTGTGTTCTTCGGTGTAGGAATCCTTCGAGTTTCAAAAGTATGAAACCTCCAAAGCGTATCCACACGAGAGCAAAACTCCAAAAGCCTTCCCAGTCTTCCACAACCCTTTGTGGCAAGCTAGAATGGAGAGGGAGAGGAGAGAGAATTCGGCCCTAGGGTTTCCTTTTCCTTTAGAGTGTGTGAAACACTCATATTTATAGACTTTCTCCTCTTTGGGGGGTGTTTGGTTACTAGTGCTAGCATGACCAATCATCCTCGAATAGAGTAATCCTATTCTCGGTTAGTATTGACTATTAATCAATTAACTCTTAATTA
>JAESVK010043258.1:0-24674 GCA_017140935.1 Hamamelis virginiana
TGTTAGCCTAAATGGTTACAATCCAGCATATGTTATATGGTTTTAATGATAACAAACATTTGCCGCTGCGTTATCCAAATATCTTGTGCTTAAATGTTAAATTTGTAAGACAGATTTTCAAGATAGACTGGAGCAAACAAATGGACAACAAAATCCATGAATTGGAGGCTCAAGTATTGAAGATGTTACTATTCCCAGAAAACTGTTTTTCCCTGTGAAAAATTTGGCTAAGTATGAAAAATGAATTTTTGATATATTGAGTTTTTCAAAATAATTTTTGGCGGTAATTGATCCCTATATACTCATTAACTGAGTACAGCCTTGAGGTAGCTTTTATACGTGGTATATAATACCTTACTCGATAGATCAATTTTTGACACTGTTCACGAAAATTATTTTTTGTTCTAAAATTGATTTTTCACATTTTGATTTATTGGGAATTTGGTTTTCTAGTATTTTCCATTGAATCCAAATGGGGGGTACTTCCTTATTTACATTGTAAACTTAAGTAAATGAAAGTAAAAGTAATTAAAAGTAAAATGCAACCATTTACTTAAATGTTTATATGTAAATAAGTGTTCTGCAGGAATAGTGGCAGATTGCTGTTGGAGTAATTGTCAAAGCTGCTGCTGCAACATTTGACATTGTGAATGCTGATTCAAACATGGCTGCACCTCCAAACGGATTTGTTGCATTTTTCAAACCAGTTTGAATCTGCAGATTGCCAAGACGCTCCTCCTAGACGCTCCAACGTATAGCTGATTTCTAAGGCTATAAATACACTTGCCATGAAGCTTAATTCCACACCCAATCACATACACTTTGCAGCTTACAAGTGTTCATCATTTTTGAGTGATTCAATTCCTGTATTTCTCTCTATGAGCAAATTAGTTTAAATCTTTGAGAGATATTATTAAGAGCGTATTTGATGTATTCTCAGTGTTGTTGAGAATCATATTGGTGGTCATCCATATTCACTTGTATTTCTTGTGAATTTAAGGTTTTGTATAAACCTTGTTTGGTGAGAGTCTTCCACTGTGAAAGAAGGCTGTGTAAAGGTTTGAATCTCCACCGGAAGTGAGATTGATAGTGGATTAATCCTTGAGACGGAGATCTTGAGGCGTGGACGTAGGCGGAGACCGAACCACGTTAAAATCCTTGTGTTTGAATTTCTCTAACTCTATCTCTTGCATTTAAATTTATTTACTTGCTTTATATTTTGCTGAGTTGAGATTTAATCTTGCATTCTAGTTATTAAAAGTTTGAGTTTTCAAAAACACTCTATCCCATTTTTAAATTAGTTTTTAAATTGCCAATACTCTATTCACCCCCCCTCTAGAGTATATTTTGGGCCAACAAAAACTGTTTTTCAGCAGTTATATTATTCTTATAATATCTAAAACTTCAAAATTTAATAATTTCCAGAGGAAAAAAATCAAATTTATAAGTAACTGCATTGCTTCGAAGAAACGAAGTCAATAATTGCTCTTGATAACCGGCTTTCTTCTTCAAAGCAATAAAAATATCCACCTCATCAAATTGATCCTACGTGGCTTCATTTCTTAGCATGCAAATATTGAGCGTGAACAGATGTATGCATAGAATCTAAGTTAACTAAAAAATCTCATAAACCAATACATAGAGAAAGTGAATTATTAGGACTTATTCATAGTGACTTAGGAGACTAGAAAAATAATTTAACAAGAGGAGGAAAAAGATTTTATATAACCTTCATAGATGACTATTCAAGGTATACCAAAGTATATTTACTTAGAACAAAAGATGAGCCAATAGAAATGTTTTTAAAGTATAAAGCAGAAGTTGAAAATCAATTAAATAGGAAAATTAAAAGACTAAGGTCCGATAGAGGAGGAGAATATGAATATAATTCATTTAACAAATTTTGTGAAGATCATGACATAATTCATGGAACAACTCCACCTTATTCGCCTGAATCTAATGGAGTAGTTGAAAGGAAAAATAGAACATTGAAAGAAATGATGAATGCAATGTTAATTAGTTCAGGAGCACCACTTAATTTGTGGGGGGAAGCAATTCTATCGGCATGTCATATTCAAAATAGAATTCTTTATAAAAAAAAAAAAAAAAACTGGCAAAACACCTTATGAATTATGGAAGAGTTATGTTCCTGATTTAAAATATTTTAAAGTATGGGAGTGTTTAGCAAAAGTTTTATTACCTGAACCTAAAAAGAGGAAAAATTGGACCTAAAACTTTTGATTGTGTGTTTATAGGTTATGCTCATAATAGTGCCGCATATAGATTCTTAGTAATTAAAAGTGAAAATAATATTATGAACCTAACACTATTGTAAAAACTAAGGATGCAGAATTTTTTGAACATGTTTTTCCTTTGAAATCTAAAATTGAAAAAATTCCTAGTATATATAAAAAAGAAATAAAAAATGAATTAAATAGTAGTTCTAAAATTGAACTTAGGAGAAGTAAAAGAGTTAGAAAAGAAACAAAATTTGGAGATGATTTTATACTTTTCTAGTTGGTAATGATCCCCAAACTTATACTGAAGCTATTACTTCTCCTGATTCACCTTTTTGGAAGGAAGCAATTAAAAATTAATTAGATTCAATTATGTCTAATCACACATGAGAATTAATAGATTTACCTCCAGGAACCTGATCGGTCCAAACAAGGGAGCTTATTTCCTTGTTCGTGATCAATATTTAAATTTATAAAAGTACTCGTGCTTAAAACCTCAATTCGTTGGAAAAAGTGATTTGTGCACGGGTGTCGAACCACAGGGACTAATGGCTGAGTTATGAGAAATTATTACGAATCTGATTTTAGTTACCAAACAATTTCTTGATTTGAGGGTTGGTTGTTTATAAAAATTACGAAAGTAAAACTAATGATTAATTCAAATTAAGGGAAAACCTCGGGTTTCGAATCCACTTTAGCTAGGGAATTATTATGCATATGATTAACGTAAAGGTTTCGCAATCGTTTATGATCAGTGATGATCTAAACTACAAGATTAAACCATCAAATACATTATACTCTCGTTCACGTAGTAAACTCATTCAAACAAGGCATAACCTGTCAAGCGAAGCATGCACAGGTTATTCTAGTTAGGCATGAATAGACTATATGAACCTAAGTATATCCAATCGATACTATTGCACAACTAATATAAATGAAATCGCAGAAAACCTTCATATTCAAATATATAAAATCATTGAAGAACGGATTGCATAGAATGGTAATCTCTCAAAGTTGTACAATTATCATAAACCTATTACAAAACCTTAAACCTTAATCAAAACATAATAAAACTACTAACCAAGCTTCATCTACACCCAAGGAGAGGAGTCTAGCTGCTCATGATAGGGGCTGAATCACCGGAGGTCTTCGTTCCTTCCATGTGCAGCCAAAATCCCCGTCGAATGGTTGGAGAAGAGAGAAATTGTCAATGGAGGCTAGGTCATAGTCTGTGATTCTTCGGAACCCTTTTTCTGTCTTCAAAAGGTGCTTATATAGTGTCCCTCAGCCTTTCCAGCCAAGCTCCTTCGAAATAACAAGTCTGGAGTTGCTAAAACAGAATTCAATTTGATTTAGGAAACTTCTTGGGCTCATTCCTATCGATAGGCTTGTAACCCTATCGATAGGCCTATAACCCTATCGATAGGTGATGTTTGCAGCTGCTTGATTCATGCAGAATTATAGTCCTGAGGCCATTCCCTATCGATAGGCTTAGTGCCCTATCGATAGGGCTATCGATAGGCTTGATGCCCTATTGATAGGATTGTCTTGAAATTGAACTTTTTGTTCGATTTTGCAGCTTTCTTCGCTCGGTGGTCATCCTGGCATGCATCCTTTACTCCATTTCATTCGAATACTCTCTTGATGGTTGAAAAGCTCAGTTTAATGGCGAAATTAACCTACAAAGGACGAAAACACATGTAAGACTAAAAACTAACGAAATCAATATACTTACGGTGCGAATACTGCCGAAATTAGTTTCCAAATCATGTAAAATGAAGCTTGATTGCAGAGCAATCAGAACCAAAACAATAGGTTGTAAGTGGATTTTTAAAAAGAAATTAAAACCCGATGGGTCAATTGATAAATTTAAAGCTAGATTGGTTGCTAAAGGATATAAACAAAGAAAAGATATAGATTATTTTGATACTTTTGCTCCAGTAACTAGAATTTTATCAATTAGAATTTTAATTGCTTTGGCTTCTGTATATAAATTAATAATACATCAAATGGATGTAAAAACCGCATTTTTAAATGGAGAATTAGAAGAGGAAATTTATATGGATCAACTTGAAGGTTATATAATTCCTAGAAATGAACATAAAGTATGTAGACTAGTAAAATCTTTATATGGTCTAAAACAAGCATCTAAACAGTGGCATGAAAAATTTGATAAAGTGCTTGTATCAAATGGTTATCTTATGAATGATTCAGACAAATGTGTTTATAGTAAATTTAATGAAAATATTGGTGTAATTATTTGTTTGTATGTTGATGATATGTTAATTATGGGTACTAGTCTAGAAATTGTGAATGAAACTAAAAAGTTTTTGGCTTCGAATTTTGATATGAAAGACATGGGTGAAGCAAATGTAATTCTTGGTATTAAAATAAGTAAAATTTCTAATGGTATTATGCTTTCACAAGAACACTATGTAGAGAAAATTTTGAAAAATTTTGATCAATTTGATTGTAAACCTGTGTCTACACCTTATGATGCTAATTCTCAATTAAAGAAAAATAAAAAATATAGTATTTCTCAAACTGAATATGCTCAAGTTATTGGTAGTCTTATGTATTTGATGAATTGCACTCGACCAGATATAACTTATGCTGTTGGTTGAGTCGATATACTCATAATCCAAATAAAAATCATTGGACTGCTTTACATAGAGTACTTAGGTACTTGAGAGGTACTATAAATTATGGTTTATTTTATAGTGGTTATCCTACTGTACTTGATGGATATACCGATGCAAGCTGGATCTCTGATTCAGATGAAACTAAATCTATAAGTGGATATATTTTTACTCTTGGTGGGGTGCAGTATCTTGGAAATCATCCAAGCAAACTTGCACAGCTCGATCAACTTTGGAATTCGAGTTCATAGCCTTAGAAAAGGCAAGTACTGAGGCTGAATGGCTTAGAAACCTCTTAGCAGATATTCTCATTTGGATGAGACCTGTTCCATATGTGTCTATACATTGTAATAGTCAAGCTGGTATAGCTAGAGCTAAAAATAAAGCATATAATGGGAAAAGTAGACATATACGCCTAAGACATAACATCATGAGACAGTTGTTTGAAAATGAAGTTATATCTCTTGATTTTGTGAGGTCAGAGTTGAATTTGGCTGATTCTCTAACAAAACCACTAGGTAGAAAACTAGTGAGTGAGACATCGAGGGGAATGAGACTTATGCCTATAACAAAGGGTCAACAGTAATGGTAACCCAACCTATGTGAATGGAGATACCAGGAAGTAGGTTCATATGGGTAATAACAAATTATTGGTTGACTTGGTGATGCACTATCAATTTTTACTATTTGAGAGTCCCTTCCTATGGTGTAGATAGTGCAAACTACAATTTTAAGGTTGAATTATAATTTTTAGTGGGGATCATAGCCTTTTTTGGTGGTGTGTTTAATTGCAATGCACACTTGATGAATCCACCTATATGAGTGTGGAAGTGGGGCCGCTTCATATGAGAACTTAGGCAGGTTCACTAGAGCACTCATGAATATCCAGGTATGGCGCATGGCCTATTCGTGCCACCCATATTTGAATAACCCAAATATCGAGAATTCTTTGTGGGTTGTAAGTCAACTGGCCTACAATAAGAAATTTTGGTTCATAGAAATTTTTAATTTCACCATATTTCTGTGAGTCACTACTTATATGTCCTAGGTGTGGTTTATAGTGTTAGATGTATGCCCTAAAACCAATCCTAAAGGGCATGTCTATTTCATATTATATTTATTAGAAGGTATTACTTGTCGTATATATATTAAATTATATATATGATAATGTCCATGAATAAATGATAAGAGAAATATATATCTCAAGTTATTGAGATAGAGAGACTTATATTTCTCATACACGTTTATTCTAAAAGAGTTCCTACTCATAGGTTTATTAAAGATGACATTTTATAAACCATCAAGAGTAGCACAGATTTAAACCAACTCAATTGGGAGGATAGGTGGTCTTTCCTATTGGTGTATTGACACTTAGGTTAATCTGTGGGTGCATGTTAGAGAACATGTACACTAAACTTGATCTGCTAGAATATTCTTATGGAGATTAAGTCAAAGGAATATTCTTATGTTACATCAATTTGTTTGGTAGTCCTTAGACCTGAGACACCATAGCTATCTTGTGCTTTAGTTATTAGGGTTTGATAGTATCTTGTACAGCCTTAACCCTAAGGATGTAATCGATACTCATTGACTCTAATAAGTCATGCATGGAGATAGATGAATGATTAATAAGGAATCATCACTCTCATTAGAATGAGAAAGAATGTCAGGGTCAGTTCTCAAAGATAACTCTCTGAATCTCTGGCCAGAGTGAAAGGTGAACTGTGAAAGTGTTTCATCGGGTTCATCTTATTAAAATTATATTTTGGAGAACATATGACAAGGTGTTAAGATAAGGGTTTTGACTTATATCCATACCCTAATTATCTTAACTGTGACATTAGGGGATGAAGGATTAAGTAATAAGAAGGGTTCACATAGTTCTACTATTCACCCAAACCTAGGGCACGTCATGACATATTGCTAGACGTCACTCATGACAAATGAAAGCATATTGTTAAAGTATTATCAATGAAGGCATAATTGGAATCGTTCCAATTGAACCTTAAAATAAAAAGTTTCTATTTTAGGAGACATAGAGATGTCTTTGTCCACTGCTAGGTTGGGGTGAATCCAAAGGGTCACACACAATAGGGCATAAGAGAGTCTTTTGAATTAAAGAGAGGAGTATATTCCTATTTATTGTTAATTTGGTTTTTATTATTAATGGTTAATAAGGGAGGGACCGAATAGCAAATAAAAGGAAATTTTCCTATATAAGGAGGTGTAAAGTCAAGCTAGCACTAAGTAACCTAGCCTCCACATTAGAAGAAGACACAAAAGGAAGAGAGAATCCTAGGGCCGTGAGCTCCCTCTCCTCTCTCCAAACCGTGCTCTCATCTTCTCCCTCTCAAGCTTGCCTCTTGCTCAAGTATTGAGGAGTTGCAAGGATTCAAAGGGTGTTGTGCTCGTGTGGATACTGTTGAAGGCTTCATCCGTTTGAAGCTCGAGTTCGACAATCGAAAAATCGAAAGGCAACCAAGTAAGTTTGAATTATGTTTGATAAATATATGTTATTGTTTTATAAACTTATGACCCTATGCTTGTTCGAATCCTAGCTGGATTTCGATGATGGGTTCTTCCCTTGTAAAAAGTTTTGTTGTAAGTCTTTCGCTGCGAACTCGTTTTACCGAAAACCTTTCACATAGTCCCAAAGACACCATCACTTCTACAATTGGATTATCATGCTCCTTTATTTTATTTTATTTTTTATTTTGAAATATGTGGGGTAGGGGTGGTCAAAAACCGATCCAAACCAAACCGTTTAAACTGAAATTGAACGGTTTTTAATAGGTATGTGGTTTGTTTGGTTCACAAAAAGTGCAAACCAGTAATATCCGGTTGGTCCACGGTTCTCTTATTTCTGGACCGTCGGTCACCAAAACCGGCTGAAGACATGTAACAGTAGAATTAAATTTCATAATTCCTAAATAGCTTCAGTGCTTCACAGTTCACACTTCGCAGGCTCACAGCTTCGCTTCACTTCGACTCTCGAGAGTCTTCATTTCACAGCTTCACGCTACTACACTAGGGTTTTGAACAGTGGCCTCGACCTCTCGATCATCACAGACGTTCGTCCCTTGCCGGAATAGCCTCATCGCCGGTGATCTTCTCTCCACGGTAACTCGGTAAGTCCCTCTCTCCATTTCTCTCTCTGTTTTAGTCTTTCTTTCTCGATCTCTCTGTCTCTCTTCGTCCTCTCCTCTGTGTTGCACTGTATCTCACTGACTCACCCTCACTATCCTTCTCGATCTCTCTCTCTTCCTCCTCTAACCTCAGTAGTCAGTCCGTCACTATTTTTCTCGATCCCTCAGTTTCTCACCCCCAAATTTCTTCAACCCCAAATTTCTTTAATTAGTTAATGTTAATGTTTTTCAACCCCCAAATTTTTGTAAACTCATTAGGGTTTCGATGTTTCTAGGGTTTTGATGTTTCTAGAGTTTTTTTTTTTTTTTTTTTAAATGAGAATCAATTTATGTAATATAAGTTCATGATGATACTTGTAAGAGAGAGATGAGAGATTCTTAGGTTGTAATGACATTAATGTATTCATATTTTTATACAATGGGATGAGTTTATAATTTAATTTCTGTTTAGTGTTTGGGAAAACAGTTCAATGAGTTTTTATTTATTTATTTTTACTAATATTGGCTCTTTTGTTGTCTGAAATTGGATACTATGATGCATATATTTGCTTGTTTTTCTAGTAATTATGGCCTTTGATTCAGCCTCTAAGCCTCTAATTGTATATTCATTTGAGCAAATGTCATTGTTATATTATGTAACAAAACATCAAATTTTAGGGGAGACAACTGTAACAAAATTACAAAATGGAAAAAGAAGTATGCACAGGTTTGCTTTTCTAATTACCCAGACAATTTCATTACATTAAGTTAAGCTATGTTTTCTTCATATATTTATCAAAACTGAGGTTTTATAGTTTCATGTGTTTAGGTATATGACCAAAGGAACAACAGAAAACAATATTGGGTATCACCGCTAGTATCTTGAATGAGATTGTACAAACAAGAAATCTTTAAGAGCATCTGTGTCCCCCAACAAAGGTGCCTCTTCTCTAACTTAGAACCACATAAAAGAGATAAGAATTCAATCACAATCAATTCTAAACCTTCCTCAACAAACTTTTCAAATGAATATGTTTAACCTCCTCTCATGAAATTGATGTCTTCCAAATCTAAAATGTTCAACAAGGCTTGAAATCTATTTCAATGGCCAGCTGTAATCTAGCAATAGATATGGCTCTGGATAAAGTAGAATGATGAAAATTAGATTTTTCTAATTTAGCAATACACGGCTTGAAATCATTTGATTTTTCTTTTATTGAGAGAATAATTTCTTTAAAATTAGATTTTGATTTATTTCAAAAATCAATTAGAATGAATTAATAATTTGACCGTTTTCATCAATTTAATTTGAAAAGAATGAATTAATTTTGTAACGGTCTTGCACTTAATTGATTTTAAATTTGTAACCGTCATAACTTAATTGATTTGAAAAATTGTTTCATGAGAGAATTGAATGGTTTATTATTTCTTCAATTTTATAACTTAATTGATTTGAAAATCCGTTTCATGAAAGAATTGAATGATTATCAACTCTTCAATTTCATAACTTCGTGTATATATATACGTTTTATTATTCTAAATTAAATACCCACTGCTCAAATCTTCAGCTTACGTTTTTCTCAAGTTTGCAACTATCTATGCAGCCTCTTGTAAGCTATTAATATTGGTGGTGGTATAAGCTTGATGTTGAGCTTTTGCCTGATTTGCTAAAAAAGAAAAAGTCTCTTCTTTTTTCTTTCTTTTCAAGCTATTTTCTTTACTATCAAGGAGCTAATTTGGATTGTTCTATATACTCACATATTGTGTGTGCATACTTGTGGGAGTCTGATTGTTGTACCCTGGAGGGTAGGCCACTAGAGAACCTAGTGCACCGAGTGATTTACTCCGAGTGATGCGATCTATTCTTAAGGGCATTGAATCTACATGCGTCAATCGATAAGTGTTTTTATTTTTATTTTTATTTTTTATTTTCAGCATTTACATTGATTTCCAACAGAACGGACACCAAAATTGATGCCAGCTCAATCTTCACATATTGGACGTACTGCTTCTCGTGAGAAAGATGATCCAAGTAGTGACTTTGAACTCTGAAGCTCCAAAAGCCCAAGTTAAAGCTATTCTTATGCCAAAAACCATACTTTTGAGAAGTCATTCTAATTCAAAAACGACTGTTTTGGACCACAACCGTAGTCTTTATTTTGACTTTAAGGATGGTTAAAAACCATCATCTTTTGCCTCCATATAAGACGTGCCATGCTACACTACAGTATTTATAAGAAAAAAAAAACATTCAAGTATCTTCAACTTTACAATGAATGTCAATGTAGTCCCTAAACTCTATTTTTGCTCTATTTAGTCAAATTTTTTTAAAAAATGTACTAATATGGAACATTAATATTTCGTCTATTAAAATTGATGGCTGCTGACAAGATTTTTGTCGGAATTAACATTAATTGACTTCCAGCTCACTCAACCGCCGTTAATTTTAATGTCCTACATTGATATAACTTATAAAAAAATTGGATTAAATCGAGCAAAAGTAAAATTTAGGAGCCACATTGGTATTCACTTCAAAGTTGAAAATATTAAAATGTCCTTTTTTTTTAATGTCACTAAAAGAAAAGGACCATAATTAAAAACTACTCCGAATGATTTTTAAAGGAGTGGTGGAACTTATGAAAGGTGAGTGAGACTTGACTCTCAACCAATATGGGATATGTGATGACGGTAGTATGTGTGATGTTTCCCAGTGGGTATGAGTATATATTTTACTCGCTTCATTTGCTGAAAAATCACTTTCCTCACAAATATTAGTGTACATTATTTGTTTTATTATAATTATAAATTGGCAATGGATTAAAAACTATGTATGAGAAATGGTTGATGAAGTCGAAAAGAGGTAAAAGGAAAAAGAGGTAAAAGAGGCGATGGTAAGATCGGCTTGATGAAGTGAACTGTTAAGGAGTGATTAGTTTCTTACACCGGTGAGGTGTTCGACCTGCGAAACTCCGACGGTCAAGTCAGTGAATAGTGAGAATAAAACGAATGTATTCTTTTTGGGGGGAATTCAGCGTACCTCGTATGTGAAATATCTCTCCCTTTTTATAGGGGGATCGTCTGAATATGTAATCGAATGTTTTTAACCGTAGGAGGGTAATTTCGGGTTTTCCCTTTGTCCCAACGGCCTGTCGTTTTCAAGGGGCAGGAAATCATTTGATCTTCTGCAGAAGATCAGAGCATGTCGGAGGATATTCTTTTGTGATATGATTAGACAGTTACAGGAGATCGGTGGAGTCATTCACAGTTGTTTCCTCATGGCTCGTATCATTTTGACCTGTTTCAGATCGGTGTGCGTTTCTACGATATCATCGTAGGCATCGGGTATTCATCGTCTTACCTCATCGGGTGTATTTTATCCACGTGTCCATCAGAGATCGGTCAACCGTTTTTACCCTCTTCAGTTGCCCCCTACTTCCAAGAATATCTTTTCGGATGATTTTCTTTGGAAGTATGAGAGATCGGTAATCATAAAGTCGGTTGACCCTTATTTTGATTTTTTACTTCAATGAGATCGGTTGTTGGAGTTATGAGGGTGGTTTGCTTATCATTGACGTTTGGGTTTTTGAAACGTCATCCACCTCTTCAAGAGACATCGTTTACAGTGCTGGCAGCCGCTCGGGTGGCGTGCTCGAGGTGATGTTTTGGCGGGCGCAATAATGAATTTCTCGATTGCTTCATCGGGTCCGTTCAATGATCAACACGTGTCGCACATCTTTAATAGCTTGCTGGACAAGCTATAAGTAGAAAATGGAAAAAAATTTTCCCCCTCATTTCATATTTTCTTTGATTCGCAATATCGCCGGAGTATCCAGAGAGCTCGCCGGAGTCTGTACCATCGGATTTCAGCTTCCTTCTTGCTTTCCAATCGCATTTTGAGCCCCCTTCTCAGTTAAAAAATGTATTTCATGTACTTTTAAACCTTTTCACCGTTTGTTTTTTGAATTTTTAGACTTCGATCGCATTTTTTCCTGTTTCTCGTGAACTCTGTTTGTGTTTTCCGGCTCTCTTTGAACTTTCCGGCTCATTTTCTTGAGTTTTCCGGCAATCTTTCTTTTCAATCAAACAGTTATTTTCATCCATGTCGGGTCGGGATGAATATTCGGACCGTTTTAGGACGGGAAACCGAGGTGGTTCCGGAGCTAGTACTTCGGGCCATAGGTATGAGGAATTAAATATCCCACCGATTCAAACTCAACCACCGAATCCCAGACCTCGGGTTGGGGAGCCTCTTCCCCGACCTCCTTATCCCTTTGTTCATATAAACCTCCTTGAGGAAGAGAGAGAGACAGAAATTAGGAAATCGTATGGAATCCCGAACTCAGTAAGCATTAGGATACCTGGTGCAAACATTCGTGCTACTGATGTCCTGCCCGGCGAGATCTGTTTTTACGAAGAGACCTTTAAGGTCGGTCTCCGATTTCCTTTACAACCCTTTATCAGGGAGGTACTCCATCGTCTGGGGGTATGTCCCATGATGCTGACCCCGAACTCTTGGCGAGTTCTCCTAGGGTTCATAGCTTTGTGGAGGTCGCTTGGATGGGAGCCGAACTTCACCGATCTGAAGTTCATGTGCTTCCTCAAGGAGAACGGTCGGGCTTCCCCAGGATGGTGGTACCTGGGCAATCGTACTAAGAGGCCTGGTATTGGAGATCTTCCTTCCTCCATCAAGGGTTGGAAGAATAGCTACTTCTTCGTAAGTGGCCCCGGGTGGGAATTCGGGTTGGATGAGGAACATGTTTTTCCTGTTCCAAGAGAGTGGAAACCTCGACCAGGTTAGATGAGTTCGGGGCGTCGCGTGAACTTCTATTTTTCTGCACTTTCTTTGCTTCTGATACTGACCTTTTTATATTCTTTTTGCAGCGGATAAAATCACCCGTTGTCCACCTCTTCATCCCGAGATCTCAGATCGGATTGATCGGGTAGCTTCAGAAGATAGAGGTTTTAATTGGCTGAGGAGCGACCCGATCTGGATTCCTCATTATCTGAATCATCAAAAACCTTTCCTCCAAACCGAGCTCGTTCCTCGTGTTTTCGGAGACCAGACAATTGACGGTCGTCCAATTAACTCAATTCTCCAGCAATACCGTCGTTTCGAGATCAGGCCTGAAGATCGGGCGGCCGAACTCAGGATTCTGACTGAGATTGCCGATCGAAAGACTCGGCAGAGAAATCGAAAAAGAGAAAGCAACCGTGCAAGAGCAAAGAAGATAAAAGGTATCCCGATTTGATTACCTTGTCTTTCTACAATAATTTTGTTTCCTTTCTTTATTGCGTGTTTCGTTTATTGCAGGCATGAATCTGAGCATTGATGATGTGCTGGCGGGGGTTTCCCCGGGGGGCAACCCTCCACAGGCCGTTCCTGCCAATGAAGTTCCTGCCGACCCTCCCATGCAGAAAAAGTCGAAGAGACCTCGTTTTGCAGAAACGGTCCCTACTGGGGTTCCGATCACTAGAGAGGTCGGGGCCGGATCCTCTGCCGGATCGGGGCTCGGAGTGCGTCCATCAAGGGGATCTGCCGAGGATTGGCTTTCTGCTGGTCAATCTGCCCCGCTGACGCTCTCCGGGTTGACGATCGGGAGCACCTTTTTAAACAACCCGTCCTCCAGTTTGAAGGCCCTTGAAGGTCTTCTGGGGTATGCTGACCAGGAGGCAATTCTTCAATTGTCTTCTGCCGATCTTGCCGAGCAGCTGGCTCACTCTGCCCTGAAGGTAAATTTTTTTTTTTTTTTTTTAACTCACGATCCCCCTTTTTTTTTTTTGTAGAGCGCTCTTATTGGCCTTCATTCTGTAAAAGCGGCTCGGGACGCTAAAAGGGCTAAAGGTTCGATCGAAATAATCAATAGGAAGTTGAAGGAAGCTGCTGATGAGAAGTTTTTCGAAGCTCGGGAGGCAAAGGCAGCGCTAGCCGAGGAGAGGGAGAAATCGAAGGAGAAGGAAGATGATTTGCAAAGGCAAATCGCGAATTTGAAGGCCGAGCTCGAGAGAGCTCGTGAGCATGAAAAAGAGGCTGTGGAAAAATCTTTAACGGAGTATCAGGCTTCTTCTGAGCTAAGAGCGTTGGTGGTCAGTTCGGCCGTGCCGTTTTTGACCCAGGGGTTCGATGCAGCGAAAGACCTCGTGACCCAGTTCTATCCTGATCTGGATCTGTCGGGGGTTACTCTTGAAGAATTTAAGGCAAGACGTGCTGCTGCAAGGGCCCCTGCCGAACCAACTACTCTGGAAGGTGAAGAAGATGCCGATGCTGATCAAGAGGGTGCCGGCCAAAATCTTCCCGATTCGACGACTCCTGCCTCTGCTGACCTGCCTATTCTTCCCGATCCACAAACTCCAACATCTCACGATCAGACTATACATGTTGATGACTGATCGGTTTTCTGTTCGTTATTTCTGATTTGCTTTTTGTATCAACTTTACATTTTATCGGAAATGTAAGTTTCTTTTTTTTGGAAATGAAATGAATGTTGTCTTTTTTGCAAGTCTCTTTTGTCGGGTTGCAATGAATGTTGAATGAATGTTTTATTTCTAACAAGTCATTTTCATCGGGTTGCAATGAATGTTGAACGAATCTATTTTTTACACGCTTGTTTAAAGTCTTTATTAGTCGATCCCTAACTTGCCCCCAGTTCGGGGTCAAATATCAATTTTTGAGTATGTGTACTCCGAACTCTTTGTGAAGAGAGAATAGTTAAACTTATGGTGGATACCGTAGTATCTAGAGGTAACGTTGAGACGTTTATGCCTCTTGATCAAACTTATTGATCGGTGGGAGCAAAAATTACTTTTGCTGGCCCAAGATGATCTGGGACTTTTGATGTTGATTTCGAAAAAATAAAATAGAAATTATCAACTTAAAAATTCGGAAAATAAAACAATTGAAAATTTACCAAAGGAAACAAGGTCGGGAAGAAAACAATTGAAAGAATAAAAAATGAGCAGTTCAGAATGCAAGGACAAGCATGAATAACAGTTCAGTATGAAAATATATAAGATCAGAAAATAGAACGTTTATAAAAGAAACATTAAATATCACAAAATTGCAAGTAGAGATGATCGGGTAGCAACTTATGGTTGGCTATATCCCAAGTACAAAACGGTGGGAATAAGTCCCCTACTGGTAGTATTTCTTGAGGTGTGCGGCATTCCAGGGTCGCTTGATCAGTTTCCCTTCGGTAATCCAGTATGTTCCGATCCGATTAAAATGTCGAACTTTGTAAGGACCTTCCCAATTGGGTTCAAGTTTGTTAGGATTGTGCACTTTTTTGAGAACAAGGTCGCCAGGTCTGAAATGCCTTGCCTTTACATTTTTGTTGTATAATCGAGCCATATTCCTTTTGTAAGATGCAATTCGGAGTCGGGTTTCTTCCCTTCTTTCTTCCAAGACGTCCAGGTTATAACGGAGTTCTCGATCATTTTCTTCAGGGTTGAAAGTATCAATTCAGTAAGATGGCATTCCGATCTCTACGGGGATTACAGTTTCTCCTGTGGAAACTCGACTTGTGGTGTGATAGGCCCAGAGAACTGAGGGGAGATCGTCCACCCATAAACCTTTCGCTTTCTCCAACCTTTTTTCTAAGGTGTGGATGATTGTGCGATTTGTTACCTCGACCTGTCCATTTGCCTGCGGGTGACCTGGCGAGGAGAAATTGTTCTGAATTCCAAGGTCGGTACATAACTTGCGAAGCCCGTTGTTGTTGAACTGAGTTCCATTATCTGCAATCAGTACGCGAGGGATACCGAACCGGCATATGATGCTTTCCCAAATGAAACTTCTGATGCTGCTTTCGGTTATCCGGGCAACAGGTCGGGCTTCGACCCATTTGGTGAAGTAATCGATTGCAACGATCAGAAATTTCTTTTGCTCTTTTGAATTTGGAAGTGGGCCGACTATGTCAATTCCCCATTGCGCGAATGGCCAAGGGCTCGAAATCGGGGTGAGTTGATTGGGTGGTTGATGTGGGATCGGGGCGAACCGTTGACATTTTTCGCATTTCCGAACTAAAGTGATCGCATCCTTTTCCAATTTAGGCCAGTAGTATCCTTGCCGAATTGCTTTCTTTGCAAGCGATCGGGCACCCGCATGGTTCCCACAAATTCCTTCGTGGATCTCTCTTAGAACATAATCGACCTCGTCTGGCAGAACGCACCTGAGGCAAGATCCGTAGTATGATCGGCGATACAGGCTGTCATTAATGATGCAATATCTGGCCGATCTGCTTTTTATCCGGCGGGCTTCTGCTTTATCTTGAGGGAGAGTTCCCGATCTGATGTAGTTTTTGATCGGGTCTATCCACGTTGGATCGGACTGAATTACGAGGATGGGTTTATCCTGTATGTCAATAAGTGGATGTTCGGAAAGCTTCACAACTATTGATCTAGGAAGATCTGTTCGGACAGCAGACGCGAGGTTAGCCAATGCGTCAGCATGAGAATTTTCTTCTCGGGGGACCTGACTGATGGAGATGGAAGTGAATCTACTGAAGGCCTCTTTGGCTTTGACTAGATATTTCTGCATGGTTGATTCCTTGGCTAAATAAATCCCGTTGATCTGATTGACTACCAGCTGAGAATCGCTGAACACATGTATGTGTCGTACTAAGAGGTCGGCTGCCATCTGGAGTCCAGCCAATAACGCTTCGTATTCTGCCTCATTATTTGTCGCTTTAAAACAGAGCCTCAAGGCTAGTTCGACTTTTTCTCCTTCGGGTGAGACCAGTACAACTCCTGCCCCCGATCCTTTGCAGTTGGATGATCCGTCGACAAAAAGATGCCAAGCAAGATGAGATGACGGATTGTTGGATTCCTCGTGGGATGATTGAATCGGGATGGTCAGTGAATCAGATTGAGCCTCGGGAGTGAATTCGGCGATGAAGTCGGCGAGTGCTTGTCCTTTAATTGCCAAACGAGGTCGGTAATCAATGTCGAATTCACCCAGTTCTACTGCCCATCGGACCATTCTTCCCGATAAATCAGGTCGATGAAGGATATGTCTCAATGGCTGGTCGGTTAGTACAATAATTTGATGTGCTTGAAAATATTGCCGTAGCTTTCTGGCCGAAATGACAACAGAGAAAGCCAACTTCTCCAGGTAGGGATACCTGATTTCGGCCCCGACCAGGGATTTGCTTACATAGTAGATTGGACTTTGGATCCCCTTGTCTTCTAGAAAAAGAGCTGAGCTCACAGCGGTCGGGGAGACACCGAGGTAGAGAAAAAGTGCTTCGTCGCGCATGGGTTTTGACAGGAGTGGGGGAGATCCAAGATAGGACTTCAGTTGTTGAAAAGCTTCTTCTGCCTCGGTAGTCCATTGAAATCTTTTATTTCCTTTTAGGATCTTGAAAAAGTGAGATCCCTTTTCAGAGGATTTTGAAATAAATCGTTTCAGTGCGGCCGTCCGACCTGTTAGACTCTGAATCTCTTTGATGTTCGTCGGGGATTTCATGTCAAGAATGGCCCGTATCTGATCGGGATTAGCTTCGATGCCACGTTCGGTTATGAGGAAACCCAAGAATTTGCCAGATGAAACCCCGAAAGAGCATTTGGTCGGGTTGAGACGCATCCCGAATTTTCGCATTATCTGGAAGGCTTTGTCTAAGTGTTTGATGTGATCGGGGGCCTTTACACTTTTTACCAACATGTCATCAATGTAGACCTCCATTGTCGATCCCAAGAGTGGGCCAAACATCCTCGTCACAGTTCGTTGATAGGTTGAACCGGCATTCATAAGTCCGAAAGGCATTCGGAGGAAACAGAACATGCCGATCGCCGTTATGAAAGCCGTTTTTTCCTGATCAGTTGGGTGCATCAAGATCTGGTTGTAGCCCGAGTACGCATCCATAAAACTGAGGAGTTCATGCCCGGCTGTAGCATCCACCATCTGGTCGATACGTGGTAGTGGAAAACTGTCCTTTGGGCAGGCTTTGTTTAGGTCGGTAAAATCGATACAAACCCTCCACTTTCCCGTTTTCTTCTTGACTACTACGCAGTTGGAGAGCCACTCCGGGTAGAATACTTCCCGAATAAAACCTGCTTTTAAAAGTTTCCGAACTTCTTCCTTGATGGCCTTAGCCTTTTCTTCTGATGAAACCCTCTTCTTCTGCCGAATTGGTTTAAAGGTCGGATCGACCAACAGCTTATGCATAGCAACATCAGGATCGATCCCTGGCATATCCTCGTGCCCCCAAGCGAATACGTCCCAATTTTTCCTCAAGAAGGCGGTAAGGTCTGCCTTTATTTCGATTGATAGCTCGGTTCCGATCTTAGCTGTTTTATTCGGATCGGTTGGATGGATTTGAATTTCGATCAGTCCTTCCATGGGGGTCGTTCTTGAATTGCACTCGTCTCGTAGATCCTCCATCCCAGACTCCGAATTCTTTGATTGCTACGAGGACTGACCATGCTCACGATCGGTCGATGGATGGTTACTGCATGAAGGGTTGGTGAGTCTTTCGGGGTGACTTTTATGAACAAGCTCCTTCTCCGGCATTTCTTGCTGGTGATTTAGCGATATGTTAAAACATGAACGGGCTAAAGCTTGATCACCTCTGACTTCCCCTGTCCCGTGGGAGGTCGGGAATTTGAGACAGAGATGGAGAGTAGATGCCGCCGCACCAAGGTCGTTCAAGGTCGGTCGTCCGATTATCGCATTATAAGCAGACGGACAATCGACGACCATGAAGGTTGCATCCCTTGTTGCTTGTGCTGGTGGATCTCCCACTGTGATCGGCAGTATCGTCTATCCCAGAGGTTGCAAGGATGATCCATTGAACCCAATGAGGGGCGTATGGATTGGTGCGCTACTTTCCTTCCCATTCTTTCATATGCAGTAATGAAGAGGACGTCTGCTGAGCTTCCCGTGTCTACCAAGATCTTGCTGACCTCGTAATTGGCAATGATGGCTTTTATGACCAAAGGGTCATCATGTGGTAAGTGTACTCCCTTGAGGTCTCCCTGGGAAAAGGTTAATAGACCGTACCGATTTGGTTTTTGATGGGCAATGTCGTATACTTGGTTTATAGGGGACGTATGCGCCGATCTCGCATATGCCTTTCTTGCCGACCTGCTATCTCCAGCGTAGGTAAATCCTCCGTGGATAGTGTCAATCACCCCGGCCAATCTCTGAGGCTGATCGGGTTGTCTTTCATTTCTGTTAACATTAGCCTGTCTAGTATCCTCTTCTCTCTTGGGGTCCACGTATTCTTTGAGGAATCCTCTCTTTATCAAGCTTTCAATCTCATTCTTTAGGTCGAAGCATTCTTCGGTGAGATGACCGTGATCTTTGTGGAAAGCGCACCATTTGTTATTGTCTCTCTTCTTTGGGTCGGATCTCATTTGTAGGGGCCATTTCACGTATGGCTGATACCCGACCTCATTTAGAATGACATTGATCGGTAACCGGAGAGGTGTAAATGATGTAAATCGCCTGGTGGGAGACTGTCGTCCTTCCATACCGGTCTTTTGCTTTTTGTCGGGTTGCCCCTTCTCATTAGGCTCCCGATCCTTCCTTTTCTACATTTGTTGGCTATCCTTTTTGTCGGGATCGGTAATGTCGTCTACACCGATGTACTTTCTTGCCCTTTCCAAGAGCTCAGTTAGGGATTTTGGCTCCCTTTTTGCAAATGAAATTCGCAGGTTCTTGGCTCGGAGGCCCTTGATCATTGCTGCAATGGCCACTCCCTCGTTCATGACGTCAACTTCTAGAAGGGCCGTACTGAATCGTTGAAGAAATGACTTCAGAGTTTCTTCTTTCTCCTGCTCGATATTTAAGAGATGAGTGGCAGGTTTCTTAGTCCTGTGGCTGCTGACGAAATGGGCAATGAGTGCCGAACTCAAGCTCTGGAACGTGCTAATTGAGTTTGGGGCAAGCCTTTGGAACCATGTTCTGGCCGGCCCTTTGAGGGTCATCGGGAATGCCCGACACATGATCAAATCCGTTATTCCCCTGAGATACATGTGATCTTTGAAAATCAAAACGTGCTCCCTTGCATCGGTAGTACCATCGTAGGCATCTATGGTCGGTAGTTTGAACTTCTCTGGCAGGGATTCGCGTAGAATTCTCGATACGAATGGTGACGTTTGATCAGCATCCCGAGTTTCAGTTCTGTATTCCCGAGCTGGCTCGTTTCTCCTTGGATACGGTGTTAACCGGGTAGTAGCAGGTCGATGCCGTCGTGAGGCCGATCCTCTAGTTTCTTGAGAACCTTCCACCAAATGATCCCTGTTCTGTCGATCGCGTTCAAGATTCGTTGGTCTTCTACGTGACCCGACCTCTGAACTGCTTCCCTCTTCTTCGCGACGTTTATTTCTTTCGTCATGTGGTGCGGATCGCCTACTCTCAACGGCTACCCTTCTGGCTGGTAGTGGACGAACCGGTCCTTGTCCTCCTGCCTGCTGAGGTATGGTTGTGATCGGCGGTGGATTTTTGGGGGTGTTGTTAAGGGCCTCATTGGATAGGAGCATTTCCTGCTGCCGAGTTAGCGACTGAATGATCAGTGTCATGCTCTCCATTTGTTTCTGCATGTTCAGAAATTGGAGCTGGTAAGGATCGTTTGAAGATGATCCTACTTCTTACCGAGGAGGACGAAACACCGGGGGTTCGTTATTTGGGAATGGTTGCGCGCTGGGCGAGCAAGGCCTTGCTGCCGAGAAAGTCCTCGCCGCTGGTTCAGCTTGTTCGTGGTGAGACAGATTGCTGACTTGCGTCTGTATTGCTTGGTTGTTCGTCGTGTTCTCAACATCCTGGTCGTCTTTGTTGAGTACACCGGATTGAGTGATCACCATGGTCGAGGTTAATTTTTGTAACGAAAGGGACACCGAATGGATAAAGTCTTTCGGCCCCACGGTGGGCGCCAAACTGATGAAGTCGAAAAGAGGTAAAAGGAAAAAGAGGTAAAAGAGGCGATGGTAAGATCGGCTTGATGAAGTGAACTGTTAAGGATTGATTAGTTTCTTACACCGGTGAGGTGTTCGACCTGCGAAACTCCGACGGTCAAGTCAGTGAATAGTGAGAATAAAACGAATGTATTCTTTTTGGGGGGAATTCAGCGTACCTCGTATGTGAAATATCTCTCCCTTTTTATAGGGGGATCGTCTGAATATGTAATCGAATGTTTTTAACCGTAGGAGGGTAATTTCGGGTTTTCCCTTTGTCCCAACGGCCTGTCGTTTTCAAGGGGCGGGAAATCATTTGATCTTCTGCAGAAGATCAGAGCATGTCGGAGGATATTCTTTTGTGATATGATTAGACAGTTACAGGAGATCGGTGGAGTCATTCACAGTTGTTTCCTCATGGCTCGTATCATTTTGACCTGTTTCAGATCGGTGTGCGTTTCTACGATATCATCGTAGGCATCGGGTATTCATCGTCTTACCTCATCGGGTGTATTTTATCCACGTGTCCATCGGAGATCGGTCAACCGTTTTTACCCTCTTCAATGGTCATTTAACCAAATGAGTGTGCGTATTTCTGGCATGTATCAAAAAATTTTGTTTGCCGCAATTCGTGGCAAAATTAAGCATACCCTTTAAACTTGCCTCATGGTCCACAACTTACTGATTCACTTATGCTATTATAGAAAGCTCCAAGTTGTTGGTTTCTCACACTCAAATAAAAATGGCATTATTACCAAAAAAAAAAATAATTAAATAAATAAAAATAAAAATGGCACCACTTTGGTTTTTCTTTTTTTTGGATAAGCACACTTTGGTTTTTTAATTCGTTAATTAAATTAAATAAAACACTTTTATGTTGAATTAAATGGGAAATGGTAAGCAGTCATATTTGACTCATGTGCCTAAATAAGTATTACTTTGTCAACAAAAATATATTTATTTTTATTTAAAAATTGCTTACAGAAAATATATATTCTAAATAGTTGATAAATCTCGACTATTTAAGTGATCTAATTATCATTTAAGTATTTACTAATCTAAATTAATTAATGATATATAGATTACAGACTTACGGGTGATCATTTATCATCCTAATGATTGGTTAACAATGGTGTACTTAATGTCATGTAATGAAATTCATGAATGTAAAAGTAGTTTAAAAAATTAGGCTCCGTTTGGATTTGCTTTTTCTAAGTGCTTATTTGATTTTAAAAGTAAAAAAGCAGAAAAATAAAAAGCATTGTTTGGTTATGAATTTTTAAAAGTATATTTTTCTAAAAAAAAGCAAAATTTTGGTTATAATCCAAAAGCAAATCTGGAAGGCTTTTAAAAGCAAAAAAAGCATGAAGCAAAATAAAAATGGGAGAATGATCTAAACCCGACATTCGACCTTCTCTTCGCCTCAGACCTTCTCTTCGCGACCAGGTCGCTTGAGCAATCCAAGCAAGGTGAGGTTCTCTCTTCCCCTTCTCTCTCTCCTCTCCTCCCTCTTCCGTCTCTCTTCCTCGGTCTCTCTCTTCCCATGTCTCTCTCCTCTCCTACACTACACGCTCAAAATCTACCCTCAAATCTCATGTTCTACAGCCAATCGGCCACTCAACATTCACTTCACTATTTGTTCTTGCTGAAAACAAGTAAACTATGTCTGATTTGGTTGGTATTGTTTTTTTTTTGGCTTGGATTTTGTGTTCATGCATGTGGGTTTTGATTTTTTTTTTTTTGGAGTTTTAGTTGTTGCATTTTTTTTTCCTCCGTGGATTTTTCTAGTTGAAGATTGAATTAAAGCATTATATTATGAATGTTGTTTATTGTTCATCCAATTTGGATCTTTGACTATCTTAAATTTGTTGAATATTGAGCTTGCATTAATGATGCCTACAACTTGTTCGATGAAAATCCCCAATGCTATTTTTGTGTCTGGTATGTGTGCACATTTATCATTTGATTATATTCTTGCCCCAGACAAATATATGGCTTCACTTATGTATTTTCTTGGAAACAGGACATTCATTAACATCATACTGTATGTATTAAGCACAAGTTTAAGAAATCGTTAATATCACAAGTATTTGACGCAACATTGCATTAAATTGGGCTTACATTTGTAATGTTTCTTTTTTATGCTATTTTTATTGAAACAAAGTTAGTTGCAGTGAATCGAACCTCGTGGGCAGTTAAGGGACCCTCGAGAATGAGAAGTATAATCTTCACTATGTCTAAGCCTT
The DNA here is from genome assembly GCA_017140935.1 of Hamamelis virginiana. NCBI lineage: Eukaryota > Viridiplantae > Streptophyta > Magnoliopsida > Saxifragales > Hamamelidaceae > Hamamelis > Hamamelis virginiana. The sequence goes on from JAESVK010043258.1 coordinate 23,136, forward strand.
TTGCCCTTGGAATAGCTAGTAGCTACTATGACTGAATTAGGCTGTCTTTTGGTTCCATATAACCTTCTAAAATAAGTGTGGATGAGTTTTAATATGGTCCAAAGTGGAAGCAATTTCAATAGCAGATCTTTAGTTAGGAGGGGTGCCTTTTTCTAATAGGATTATTTTCAGAACTTTATGGCCCCTCAAACACCTTTGGATCATCAATTGAAACTTCTTTTTTAAGTTTATTCCTTCTCTAATTTCGAAAACTCTCCCTCTCCCTTGAATTTTCTCTCTATAATTTTTATTTCCCATAAAAAATAAGAACCTCATTCATAGTTACAAGTGCGATGCAAGTGATTGTTTCAAAAAACCATACCTATGATCTTTTACAGCCAATGGTTGCCAATAAGAACATTCGAGTATTACAAGGGCAAACCATCAAGACTTGGGAACAGTCTCATTTATGATTTTGACGTCTTGGTATGGCTTGTCCGCCTTGTTAATTTGTCTTCACTTTTTCTATACCCTGTCAACAATAAGTAGAATTAAAAACTGATCAATATATGATAAATCGATTGAAAAAGAGATACAAGGAGATATACAACCACGCACAACACAGTTCCATTCACATTGAGGGTGTTCTTATGTCTACCACTATTCTGAAGTACACGGCATACTTTCCTGCTCATTGACCCAACAAATTATTGGACAACCACCAAATCCAAAAGCTAGAAATCTTTGTTCAATATTGTTAAGGTAGATAATGAAATGGGTAGCATGTGGTGCCACTGTTGAGCCATGTAGCATAAATCACTTCCACACATAGAAATCACTTCTTGTCCATTACATGGATGCTCTCTCTGTCTCTCTCTCCAAAAAAGGAAAGACAAATATATATATATATATATATATATATATATATATAATAGTAAGTGCACGCAATTAAGGCTGACTGCACAAGTGCAAGTTCAATTATACCCGAACAACATCCATTCCCTTTATGACTCTACCAAAAAACTGTGTGCTTATTGTCCAGCCATGGAGTGGCCACTGTGGTGATAGAGAACTAAGATCCATTTGTGTTTGGCCCTGCATTTGCCATTGATACTATGAAAGGCCTGTCATGGCGTAAACTAAGTGCCTTTTATTCTGGCTTTGTTAGCCTCTTGTAAATATTTAATATCAGCATTCTATTTAGAAATCTGTACAATGAACAGAAATTTCAGTGAATGCATTTCTAGCTGAATATGTAGTTTTGTTGAATGGTAAGCTTGGATTGATAATACATGCAAACTGTGTGATAAAAATCTCAATGAAATTTTATGTTAAAAGGGCTTGTGATATTCTCTTGTTTTAGGGGTGTTTCTTTAAAGCATGTGATTTTCAGTTGCCTTGGGTAAACTTGCTGAAAATTCTGCTCTCTTCTTTACCACTGGTAGTTGCCAAACATTTTATACGATTGCATGAATGCTTGCGATATTCTTTTCTCCGTGAAAATAGCTAATTATGACATGAATGCTTGCGATATTCTTTTTTAATTAGTATTTATTTATT